>JAVYIG010010219.1:0-71035 GCA_035222895.1 Strongylocentrotus droebachiensis
TAGTGTTGTGCCAGGGATTCAAACTCTTTACCTTGCATTCCGGGAGACTTATCCACTGGACCACAAAACCTCTACATGAAGAAGAAGTTACACCCCAAAAGAATACTTTAAAGTCTTAGTTGGGCATGCATTATACTAATGAAACCTAATAAGCAATTAGTAATTACACTCGTACATCCTGTTAATAAGTGGATGCCTTGTAGAAAATGTAGCTCCACTGCTGTAGAAATAAAAAGGATATAATTTTAGATCCTTGTTGCGTTCTAAAATATGTTGAATTACCAACTTTTTTAACTTTGGTGCATAATTCCACTAAAGATCACACTTTATACTAATCCCTCCACATTAGTTTGTAAACAAGTAATTAACCCATGCACTGTAAGCATATCTGTTTCATAGTAAATCTTGGTTTTAGATGTCTTCTACTTTGGGACAAAACAAATATCAAATACCCGTACCAAGTTAGTGTCAGCGAATTATGGCCTTCCTGCACATGAAAACTGATGGCCCCACTCCCTTTAAGTAAATAATAGCAAGACAACTCTTTCATGAATCTCCTTTACAGGTCACATTCTATGAAGCCATGGACAAGCTGAGATCCCAAGATCAGTGGGCGCACATTAGAAAACCAGAAGCTCTACAAAAATAGAGCAGTCACCGTCAGTATTCTTCTAGATATGGCTCTTGAGAAAAAGGTAAAAAATATTGTAAAGTCATCCTTCAATTCTGGCCGTGTTTGAATGACAGGCTGTAGTGACAAATTTTTACTAATATTGGCAATAAAAACAATGTAAATATATGTTCTTTATAACTAAAAATGTATATAAAAAGAATGGCTTGTATCATGGGATGATACTTGTGTTTTGTTTTGTAGAATCAGTTTACAAAAGCCACCACATGACCAGGGGCATTAAGTTGAAAGAAAAAAAACAATTTTCTGTTGTATCTCATATTAATATCTTGCCTTGGCTTATCTGTTGATCATTATTTCTCCAAATATTTAATGTTCATTTCATTTCTCTTCCTGTGTCCATGATTTAATGTTTGTTTGCTTTGGTTTTGTTTAATTCCATGCTAGTTTCAGGGGTTTACTCCTAATATAGTTTGTCTCTTCAATATAACTCTCATCAATATTGACTGACCGTTTGAACACCTTGCCTTATTGCTATCCCTATCTCATCATGATCGTTTGCTTGTTATATTTTACAGAAAAAGGTAGTTGCCTTTACGAACATGGTCATCTTACCGCACCCAATTCAAAGAGGACAACAAGGTGCTGTGTTTCGCAGAGGTGAGTAAAGGTTCATGCGGGGCCCCGACACGAACAGGTGGCCAGCTGGTTTGCATGCACTTGTACTTTTAATGCATAACAGAGGGTCTGAGCTTGGAAGATTATACTTAATAGGTTATACAGTCAAACCTGCTTTAGTGACCACTGTCTACAAGGGACCACACTTTTTTGTTCCCCATAAAATAGTTTCTCATTGAAACATGTAATAAAGGAACCTGTCTACAAAGACCACTTTTTGTGTTTCCCTTGGGTGTCGCTGTAGACAGGTTTGACTGTATACTGTAGCTGCTCTAGACACAACCTGTTGATGGACACATTTTTTTCCAAATCACTCCCCAGGGAGTGGAGGCATGTGCACTATCATATAGATTTAGCAGTTGAATCCAATGACTGGTGGAGTAATAATTTTTACAATGTAAAGCACTTAGAAACGTAGTAAGAAGCGCTAAACAAATCGAGGAGTCAGTGACACAAAGACGTAACTCCATTTTGAGAAAACAGTGGGTTTATGTGTCACTGAGCACTTGGGCCTTAAGGAGTAAAGTCAATGTTTCACTAACCATTGACTTCAATGTGGTGTTGATCAGAGTTAAGTCTTTGAGTTTCCTGGAGAGCCCAGATTTTCTGAACATTTTGATAGCAAATACTCATTTTGCAAAATATGGAGTTACGTCTTTGTGTCCACTGAACCCTTGAAATGTAATTATTATTATTATTTTTTCATATCCACTATGACCAGGATTCAGACACGCAGGCCGCACTGGATGCAGGAGCTTACATGGTTGGCACTGCAGACACTGTCCAAGACATCGTGGACCATAGGATACACCACAGGGCGTTTGATTACTGCGTTTCCACCCCGGAAATGATGGCCCAGTCTGACCAAACTCAAGGAGAAGCTCAGGAAAAGATTCCCTGCTTCTAAAAGAGGTTTGTACTATGTAGGGACATCTGCCTTTAAAGGTATAGACCAGTTCTGGTCATGCGATTGCATTGTGAAAGAAACGTTGTGGAATCGATTAGAAAAAGGTTGATCATCTAGCATGTAAGTACCGGAATCATCAAAATGATAAAGAAATTTGGCCCAGTCTTGGTAAAGTTACAAGCACTGTACACAGGAAAGATGTATATGGGACTACCCTTTATCTATCCAGTCCGGATAGATATTATAATTTTACCAAGGTATATCATTTAGTAGATGGTTTAAGGCAAAATTTGTATCATCACGTATTTAGTCATAACTCATTCTTTTACATGATTGGTAATAAGAGCTTCCATTTCATTTTTTGAGAGGGGGGCGTTTCTAAAACTGGTCTTTACCTTAAGGACTGTTGAATGGAGACTGTTTTTCTTCTTCTTGTGTTGAGCATTCTCCTCATTTAGACCAACCTTACTGCTTTCTTTCTTCACCATGCCTTTCCATGGAATCTCCTGTCTGCCTCTCCCTCTCATGCCATCCACTTCCAGATACCACACAAGATCCATCATCTTCCCTTCTCAACACACGACCCATTCGCCTCGATCCACTTCTCTTTACCACTTTCACCACAGTTTCTTCCTGACCCAACCTTTTCATGAGCTCACTTGTTTTCTCTATGGGACTGTTTCACACCACACATTCACTGTACCATGGCTCTTTCTGTTCTCATCAAGATTCTGTCTTCAAACTCCAAGTTTCTGAACCATATACCATAGCTGTGCAAAACTGATATTTGATCATGCACATTATGTCAACAGAGTCATATTGAAGGCTCATAAAGGATACCAACATAGAACACAAAGTAAACATACAGAGAGAGGTGTTTAAAGATGAAGTTGAGTTCTGGTCATGCAATTGCATTGTGAAAGAAACGGTGTGGAATTGATCAGAAAAGTTTGATCATCTAGCATACAAGTATTGGTGTCTACTGCAATGTTCTGGAATCATCAAAATGATAAGAAATTTGGCCAAGTCTTGGTAAAGTTACAAAGCACTGTACACAGAAAGATGTATATGCGACTACACACGAACACGTGGCGTAAAAATCTGTCCCACTTGTTACGATGTTACATGCCATATTTAGAATATGTAGGCATTTGAAGAGCCATGCTTTTCAGGGAACATGTTTTATCTGATGTTCTTCCACATTTGCATAATAACAATGATAACACTCACCAAATTATTTTTCACCCCTTCCCAGAACTCAACCTTCTCTTTAAGATGAAATAATGTACTGGTACAGTTGAAATCGATACATGTATGTAGTATAGTAGATAGCGTAAGGAATGTTGTACTATTTATAACTTTTGTGGTCTTTGATATGTTTTTTACAGGATCCGTTAGCAACAATATCCCAGCCATGTTAAACCTGTACTGCAAGGGGGCACGAATACAAGGTACAAGGCAAACACAACACCATCAACTGTGCTATCGGCAAGGTGAGAATAATGCTGTATATATATTTATTTTTTTAAATGCAAAATATTGTCATTTTTGTAAAAGATGATACCTGTGATAAAGGGGACTTCTTGTATAATGCCCACACTTTGGTCCTGTGATGAAGTTTATACCCCAGTATGTTTACCTCTTGTTACACTGTTATGATGTCGTAATCTGCCAACCCCCCCCCCCCCCCCCCCTCCCCCTCCCCCATCCCCCTCCTCTCCAAAAATTAATAATAATATTTATAATGATGATAAGGATAGTACACTTTTGAATTATGATTAAGAAGAAAAAATAGAAAAAAAAACTAGACATATAATACTTGTTTGGAACAAGTATAGGTGGCTGGTCAACTAACATTTGAGACAAAATAGAGCAAAAATAAGCGACATACTGCTTACAAATTCTTAAAAGACAATATCATGTAGATTCATAACGTGAACTAAATTCACCTTCTATAGGCATAACACGCAAATTATGAAGTTTTTGACATGAGGCCATCAATCAAAATTTTCACTATGATGACGTCATCAAGATGAAAAATGGTTATTATTGCGCTTGTAGAGAATTGTCTTAGCTACAACATATCGAAATTTTGAAGAAAATTGATCAATATTTACAGAGATACAATCAATTTTACATAAATATGCTGACGTCATAATATGCAAATTCGTATTTTGAGTTCCAAGGCCATTGTGATGATGTCACGATACACCTTAATGGCCAAATGAGACATGGAATCATATTTCCGACTCATACTCTATCTTAATATGAAAAAAAATTGAGGGATCCCGGTGCATTCCAAAGAGCTATAACGGATTTTGTATAGGCAGGTTTTTGCCCATATATGCTATGTATTAAAAGACCTCGCGCGCACTGACATTTATCTTGAATTTACGCTCATCTTGTTAATAATGGTCATAAAGAGATAAACATGGAATCAAATTCCTTGAAAAAATATGAGAAATATCATGAAAGAAAAAAAAATAGCGATTCTATGTTTTTTAATGATGTTACGCGCGAAAACGCGCGCGCATGCTCGTACGCGCGATTTTTTATAAAATGCTTAAAATGACCTGAAACGTATGCAAAATAAATTTGAGACGATTTTGAGCATTTAAAAATTTTGCGCGCGCATTGACGCGCGGACGTACGCGCCACGCGCGCGTTTTTTGACCTGAAATTGACTGGACTGATATTGACCTTGATCATAATAAATATGAATGAGAAATACCTTTGGTTATGAAGATATGATCATGAGTTTATTTTCAGAAAATTTCACAAAATGGCGCCTAGATGACGTCATCAGTCAAGGTCAAGGTTGAAAACCTTACTGTGTTTTGTCCATATGCCTATACATATGTGTGCCAAATTTCAAGTGATTTTGATTCAGACAATTTCAAGTTATCTTGCTAACAAAAAAGTGGCGAGAATTAAGAAAAATAAATAAATAATAAATAAAGGCAATTTTAACAAAAATATAAGGTGGTCTGTATTAGATACAGCCCACCTGATTAAGAATGGATACAAAATACAAATAAATTATTTTAAAAAAAACAATGTGTGGTAGTTAAGGTTTACCATGTCATGTGCAATCAAGCCCTTAGAATTTTTCTGCATTACCTTGAAATTTGAAAATGTTCCTTTTCCTTTTGTTTTGTTCCTTTCACAGCTAAGTCTTACCAATGAGCAACTAGAGGAAAACATGGCTGCCCTCATCTCAGACGTCTGCTCACATAAACCTCTGGAATTCGGTAAGTAAAGCACAACAAACAGTGGCGTACCTAGAAGGGAGTATGGGGTGGGGACACATTCCACAATTGCATGGCAAAAACAATTTAGAATAGAAAAGAGGAAAGATAAAAGAAGACAGAAGACGTGGAGATGATAAAAATTTGGCGTTAATGTAGCACTTAAAGATACTAAGTCCCTTATGCGGCCAACATCAAATTCTATATAACTTTGCAGGAATTATGAGTATGTCCTATCTGTGCAATTTAAATTAGCAGTGTCCTAGTATTCAAACTAATGAAAGGAACTTCTAGACTTCACTGTCAGGCACTATTGAGTGACTGACTGACACCTTTTTTTCTTTGGTAATAACATACATAAAATGAGCTGTAACAGGTACATGAGCATTTCTCTATATCAATAACCCACTTCTTGTAATGGTCAAAATTAAACTTATTGAATCTTTGCGAAGCACAAAACATATGACTATTCGGTTAAAGGATCTGAAAATCAGACTATTACTTAGGTGATTGCAATCACTCAAGTCGATTTGAAAACTAATAGTCATTATTCTCTTGGAAAGAACAAATATTTTAGCTGTTAATGGTACTGCATTATTCATAAAAGGAAACAAATGTATAAAAAGAACTGAAGTGTGTGATGAACACCTATGAAAGGCTTCATTGTTTATATTACAAAATGAAAAGGAAAGAAGGTATAAAATCAAACCTTATGTACTATCACTTCGTATTTGTTTGTTTGTATGTTTCAGGGTCATTTATCAAGAAGCTCACTCTGACAGCTTTTCTCTTGGACGGTCATATGCTTGACTTTAAGAACTACCTTCCTGTCTCCGACGAAGATAAGAAGCTCAAAGAAGAATTGGAACAATTAGAACAATCAACGTGATGCCTATGAACTTTTACGCCATATTGTAAAATTGGCATAAATTTAAACCTGTCTTAATTGACCCTACCGCAAATATGATGTTCGACAGTAGATGGCGACCTTCCTATCACACTGGGGCAGGTCAGCACATGGGCAGATACGATACTGGGGAAGATGAGACAAAGTTTCTTCCGACTTCCATAGAAAATGACCTGGGGATTGAACAGAAAATGAACAAACCTTTGTTGTGCACACTTGCCATTCATTTAAAAAAAAAAAATCTATTTTTTTTCTTCGTATCTGAATGAATGTTTAGGTGAGATTTAAACCTGGCCTAAAGCTAGGTGGCTTTGGGGGAATATGAGGTGCAGTCCCATCAGTTTTCATTGAGGATTGCGTTCACCTTGTTCAGTGTGATTTTTTTGATCTGAACAATGCAATAACAGTGCATGTGCCATGCAAGGTATTGAATCTAATCAGGGATACCAGTTTTCAGGCTTTTTGCCTTCATGTAGGCCATTGACAAATAAAAACTAGTTATACACTGTTCTTGCATAGTGCATACGACAATATGATACATCTTTATTGCGATTCCAAAAGGGTTTGGATTGTACAGTCAAATCTGCTTTGATGACCATCTGCCTACAAAGACCACATTTTTTCTTTCCCTTGAAAATGGTTTCTCATTGAAACATGTACTATAGGCACCCCGTCTACAAAGACCACCTGCCTATAAAGACCACTTTTCTTGTCTCCTTTGGGTGGTCTTTATAGACGGGTTTCACTGTATTATTACCCTTGTCGAGCTCAAACAGAGCACTAGCTTACAGGGGTAGTTTCAAGACAAAGTTCAGGCAGATACCTATTTAACAGCAAAATCTTGAGACAACTGTAGATAATATGCAAATTATGTTACGATATGTTTTATATACATAAAATGATCTTTTAAACCAACACCTTGGTTACATGTTGTCACTTCGGTCTGTATAATGCTGCTGCTGCTTCTGATGATGATGATGATGATAAAGAATTTTGATGGTAATGGTAGTTATGGTGTAGATAGTAGAGAGGTTGTTTATGATAAACTTATCATAAACAAGGTTGCCCGGTAAAACGTCGCGTAGCGCTACACTACCTTTTGCCGGGAAGTTAAATTGCGCGTTCTGGCTTTTTGTTTCCAGCAAAACGTAGTTGTAGCAAAAGAAAGATATATTTGCAAATTAATTAGAGAACATAATAAATCAGGTAAATATCTTTCTCTAACGATAGTTTTGGCTACATGGAACATAGAAAAATTGTTGTTTTTAGCACTTGAAGGAGGTGTTAAAAACTTCAAAAAGCGTTTTTCCTCGGTTCCCCCCTTTTTTTACAAGCGCCGACGCTATGCAACCTTTTACCGCAACCAACCAAAGGCGATTGTGAAGATGATGACAATGAAGAGAGTGGTGATGATGATGATGGTGATGGTGATAATGATGGTGAACATTTTTCAAAATGAATATGATTTATATCCGTTGAAAATAATCGGGCTACGGAAATATTTTTTGGTAACTTCCTCATAATGATCAGGCAAAAATATTTTCGATCTTTATCTTTCCTTAATTACTTAAAAATAAAAACTGGTGTCACAACTGATTCCCTCGTCATGGAAAACCCCGGAAAAGTCATATTATCCATGTTTTAAGTCTTCCTGGATAAGGATTAGCAACATTATTACATACTGCACATATATGCTAATTAGATGATTATGCTAATCAGGCTTATTATACTACACATACATGGAATATCTTCTCATGAATTAATGATTAATCTTTCAAAAGTGATTTACAATGTTGCATTGCACCATTTTTAGGCTTTATAGATAAACAATGACAATGAAGTCCATATATTGTACATATTATGCTAATTATGCTATTAAAGACAATTGTATTACTTAAAAATAAAAATTGGTGTCATAAATTAATTCCTTGTCATATAAAACCCCTTGAAAAGTCGTATTATCCATGTTTTCAACTTCCTGGATTGAGATTAGCAACATTATACATATTGCACATATGCTAATTAGATGATTATGCTAATATGGCTATAAAAAAAGTTGCTCAAGGTTGCCAAGCTGGCAACCAAGCTGAGTTTACCTTCAATACCCATCTAGAACACAAAATCAACAAAAAATACTTGTACTTATCAACTTTTCCAGGTCATGTACATGGTATATGGTACAGTCTACTGCAGTGGCGGATCCAGGGGGGGGCCGAAACGGCCGCGGCCCCCCCCCCCCCCCCCCCCTATTGGCGGCGCAAAAAAAAGGAAGAAAAAAAAAGAGGAAGAAAAGAAGAGAAAAAAAGAAAGGAGAAGAGGAGAAAAAAAAAAGGAGAAGAGAAAAGAAAGGAGAAGAGAAAGGAAAAAAGAAGAAAAAGAAAAGAGAAGAGAAAAGATAAAGAAAAAAAACCTCCCCCCCCCCCCCCCCCCCCCCCCCTCCCTCCAACTCCGGGGTCGGAGGGGACCGAATTTGTGTTCCCTAAATTTCCGATAAAGAGTTACTTTTCACGAAACAAAGTCCGGCCCGCAATACACAAAAATCCGGCCCGTACTGACTTTACACACCGGAGATGGAGGGGTGCTTTCAAAGAGAGGGAACATACATGTGCGTACCCTAGATAAGTAGTGGGTGGGGGGGGGGGGGGGGGGGGGGGGGGGGGGGGAGGTGGGGAAAAGAAAAGTCGGTAAGAAAGGGGGAAAGACAAGGAAATGGCGCTAAGTGACAGTAACGACAAATACGGGAAAACTGTAATCGGGAGATTTGAAGGCTTGGCAAATCTCGAGCCGCGGATTCAAAGTTAAACGTTAAGAACAGCCCCTGCGGTCATCACTCTTTAGTGAGAAATTTGAAAAGGGCACAATATTTTGGATGTCTTTTAAATAGAAGTTATATACTCAACAGTCAAATTTTAAATTAACGATAGGGCCGCTTCACAACTCTTATTTTGCCCTTCATTTGAATCATGGACAGGGGCGGCAATCCTGGGCCCAATATGGGGACACGTCTCCCAGGAAATTTAGAAATATAGCTAGAAAGAAATGTAGCGGAAAGAACGTATATATTGGGCTTAGGGATTTTCTATAATGCATAATTTCAGCATTCAACATTGCAAAATCTCGCTTGGTCGCTAAGCCCCGGCCCCGGCCCTCGCCCGATAACACAAAACTATGACGCTCCCGGCCGTGATTTATCCATGGTTGGTGTAATAGATCTTTTTCCCCTTTCATTTCTACTAACCTAATTGTGTGCAATCACAATCATGATTGTTTCATTTTCCCTTTAAAGCAGGCGCGTAGCCAGGGGCGGTAGGGGCAGTAAGATGACATAGGACGAAAAAGGAGCAGACAAAGAAACATTTTTTATAATTCTGACAAATCGAGAACGGTACAACGAATCGTCTTCTTTCTCTAATAATTAAATGAAATGACAAAGCTTCCGCGCATCGCTCGGGAGGGGGACAACTGAATTCAGACAAGGTTCGGGAGTCGAGAATGGTAAAACGAATCATCTTCTTTCTCTAATAATTTAATGAAACGTCAACGTTTCCGCGCTTCGCGTGGGAGGCAGGGGCGTCGCCAAAGGGGGGGGTGTGGGGGGGTGCGACACCCCCCCACCTGTCAGGATATTGTCGGTAAAATTGCGCTGCCGTCGGGAAAAAGAGAAAAGGGGAAGGGGAAAAAAGAGAGGGAAAAAGAAGAGAGGGGAAAAAAGAGAGGGAAAAAAGAGAGGGAAAGGGAAAGAAAAGAAAAAAAGAAAAGGTAAAGAAAAGAAAGAAAGGAAAAGAAAGGAAAGAGAGGGAAAGAAAGGAAAGAAAGAAGAAAGAAAGAGAAAAAAGAAAAAGAGGGAGGAGAGGAAAGAAAGAAAAGGAAAAAAGAAGAAATTAGAGTGAAAGGGAAACAAAAGAAACGGGGTATGAAAGAGAGGAGAGAGAGGGGAGGTAATTAAGAGTCTGAGAGAGGAGGAGTGGGAGTAAAAGAGAGAAGGGGGTTGTTGGGTGGAGTCGTCTCGTCGAGGGAGCAAGAAAGACACGGGTAAATATGTTGCTGTGTCGGATCAGCTGTGTCGGTATTCTTGCTCGATCCTCGTATACTATATCAATGCAGAAGTTTGAAGTCGGTGAGATGTATATTGTCGGTCGGCCGACAAGTTTTTTTCCCTACGAACTGTGACTTCTTATCCGCTGTGACGACTTCGAGAGTGACTACAACTACAATACTTGTATTTTCTCGAAGTTTCACCTTGCCTATAATATCAGCTAAAGAATTCAGAGGTTTAAAATTTTCGGGGAAACTAAATTCAAACAAGGTTTTAAGAGTCAACAACGTACGACGAATCGTCTTCCTTTCTTTATATTCTGATGAAACGCCGAAAATTCCGCGCTTTGCGCGGGGAAACTTCATTTAGACGAGTCGAGAACGGTACAACGAATCGTGTTCTTTCTCTAATAATTTAAAGGAAACGTCAAAGCTTTCGCGCTCCGCGCGGGGGGAGAAACTGAATTCAGATGAATAGGGCTTAATAAGATTCGAAAACGGTACGAGGAATCGTCTTCCTTTCTCTATAATTGTGATGAAACGCCAAAAAATCCGCGCTTCGCGCAGAAGGGGGAAATCTTCATTAAGACGAGTCGAGAATGCATGGTACGACGAATCGTGTTCTTTCTCTAATAATTTAAGGAAACGTCAAAGCTTCTGTGCTTCGCGCGAGAGGAGAAAACTGAATTCAGACAAAATTAATGGGGCTTATTTAGAGTCGAAAACGGTACAACGAATCGTCTTCCTTTCTCTATATTGTGATGAAATGCCAAAGCTTTTGCGCTTCGCGTGAGAGGGGGAAACTGAATTCAGATGAATAGGGCTTAATAAGATTCGAAAACGGTACGAGGAATCGTCTTCCTTTCTCTATATTGTGATGAAACGCCAAAGCTTTCGCGCTTCGCGCGAAAGGGGGAAACTGATTTCAGATGAATAGGGCTTAATAACAGTCGAAAACGGTACGATGAATCGTCTTCCTTTTTCTATATTGTGATGAAACACCAAAAATTCCGCGCTTCGCGCGGAAGGGGAAAACTTAATTTAGACGTGTCGAGTACGGTACAACGAATCGTGTTCTTTCTCTAATAATTTAAGGAAACGTCAAAGCTTCCGCGCTTCGCGCGAGAAAGGGAAACTGAATTCAGACAAAATTAATAGGGCTTATTTAGAGTCGAAAACGGTACAACGAATCGTGTTCTTTCTCTAATAAGTTAAGGAAACGTCAAAGCTTCCGCGCTTCGCGCGAGAGGGGGAAACTGAATTCAGACAAAATTAATAGGGCTTATTTAGAGTCAAAACGGTACAACGAATCGTGTTCTTTCTCTAATAATATTAGGAAACGTCAAAGCTTTCGCGCTTCGCGCGAGAGGGGGAAACTGAATTCAAAATAGGGCTTATTAAGAGTCGAAAACGGTACGACCAATCGACTTCTTTCTCTAATAATTTAATGAAACGTCAAAACTTCCGCGCTTCGCGCGGGAGGGGGAAGCTTCATTCAGATAAGGATTAAGAGTCAAGAACAGTACACCGAATCGTCTGCTTTTTCTCATAATTTAATGAAACGTCAAAGCTTCCGCGCTTTGCGCGGAAGGGGGAGATACTGAATTCAGACAAGGATTAAGGGTCGAGAACAGTACACAGAATCATCTGTTTTTTCTCATAATTTAATGAAACGTCAAAGCTTTCGCGCGGGAGGGGGGGGGGGACTTCATACAGCCAAGGATTACCAGTCGAAAACGGTACAATTAATCGTCTTCTTCTCCTAATAATTTAAGGAAACGTCTAAGCTTCCGCGCTTCGCGCGGGAGGCCCATCACCCACACCCCACTAATGAGCGCGCTTTTAAGTTATTATCTTGCTCACTACCGCCCCTCCCTAAAATAAGATCCTAGCTTCGCGCCTGCATTAAAATATATAGCTATGATGATGACTAAATTGAAGAAATAATTCGTATATTTATGTCGTCGAGGAAAATGACCATTTTGCGCATATGCAAGTACTATAAATTAAGGAAAATACATAGGAAAAACAATTTAGCCTTCGGCCCCAGGTTTATAGGGTTGAATTTGTAGATATTGGACATTTAATTTTGTCGGTAATTGGTGGCTAGTTTTGTCGGTAATTGTTGGCCTCTACACCCCCCCACTGAAAAAGGTCTAGCGACGCCCCTGGTGGGAGGGGAAAAACTGAATTCAAACAAGGATTAAGAGTCGAGAATGGTACAAAGAATCGTCTCCTTTCTCTAATAATTTAATGAAACGTCAAAGCTTCCGCGCTTCGCGCGGGAGGGGGGGGGGGGGGGGAACTCAATTCAGACAAGTATAAAGAGTCGATGACGGTACAACGAATCATCTTCTTTCTATAATAATTTCATTAAACTATGAAAGGCCAAAGCTTCCGTGCTTCCCGCGGGAGGGGAGGGGGTGAATTCAGTCAAGTAATAAGAGTCGAGAATGGTACAACAAATCTTCTTCTTTAATAATTAATGAAAGGGCAAATCTGAATACAAACAAGGATTAAGAGTCGAGAACGGTACAACGAATCGGCTTCTTTCTCTAATAATTAAATGAAATGACAAAGCTTCCGCGCATCGCTCGGGAGGGGGACAACTAAATTCAGACAAGGTTCGGGAGTCGAGAATGGTAAAACGAATCATCTTCTTTCTCTAATAATTTAATGAAACGTCAACGTTTCCGCGCTTCGCGTGGGAGGGGAAAAACTGAATTCAAACAAGGATTAAGAGTCGAGAATGGTACAAAGAATCGTCTCCTTTCTCTAATAATTTAATGAAACGTCAAAGCTTCCGCGCTTCGCGCGGCGGTGAACTCAATTCAGACAAGGATAAAGAGTCGATGACGGTACAACGAATCATCTTCTTTCTCTAAATATTTAATGAAACGTCAACGTTTCCGCGCTTCGCGTGGGAGGGAGAAAACTGAATTCAAACAAGGATTAAGAGACGAGAATGGTAAAACGATTCGTCTTCTTCCTCTAATAATGTTATGAACCGTCAAAGCTTACGCGCTATGCGCGGGCAAAGAAAACTTAATTCAGACAAGGATTAAGAGTCGAGAATGGTACAAAGAATCGTCTCCTTTCCCTTATAATTTAATGAAACGTCAAAGCTTCCGCGCTTCGCGCGGGAGGGGGGGGGGAAACTCAATTCAGACAAGTATAAAGAGTCGATGACGGTACAACGAATCATCTTCTTACTCTAATAATTTCATTAAACTATGAAAGGCCAAAGCTTCCGTGCTTCCCGCGGGAGGGGAGGTGGTGAATTCAGTCAAGTAATAAGAGTCGAGAATGGTACAACAAATCTTCTTCTTTAATAATTAATGAAAGGGCAAATCTGAATACAAACAAGGATTAAGAGTCGAGAACGGTACAACGAATCGGCTTCTTTCTCTAATAATTAAATGAAATGACAAAGCTTCCGCGCATCGCTCGGGAGGGGGACAACTGAATTCAGACAAGGTTCGGGAGTCGAGAATGGTAAAACGAATCATCTTCTTTCTCTAATAATTCAATGAAACGTCAACGTTTCCGCGCTTCGCGTGGGAGGGGAAAAACTGAATTCAAACAAGGATTAAGAGTCGAGAATGGTACAAAGAATCGTCTCCTTTCTCTAATAATTTAATGAAACGTCAAAGCTTCCGCGCTTCGCGCGGGGGTGAACTCAATTCAGACGAGGATAAAGAGTCGATGACGGTACAACGAATCATCTTCTTTCTCTAATAATTTCATTAAACTATGAAAGGCCAAAGCTTCCGTGCTTCCCGCGGGAGGGGAGGGGGTGAATTCAGTCAAGTAATAAGAGTCGAGAATGGTACAACAAATCTTCTTCTTTAATAATTAATGAAAGGGCAAATCTGAATACAAACAAGGATTAAGAGTCGAGAACGGTACAACGAAACGGCTTCTTTCTCTAATAATTAAATGAAATGACAAAGCTTCCGCGCATCGCTCGGGAGGGGGACAACTGAATTCAGACAAGGTTCGGGAGTCGAGAATGGTAAAACGAATCATCTTCTTTCTCTAATAATTCAATGAAACGTCAACGTTTCCGCGCTTCGCGTGGGAGGGGAAAAACTGAATTCAAACAAGGATTAAGAGTCGAGAATGGTACAAAGAATCGTCTCCTTTCTCTAATAATTTAATGAAACGTCAAAGCTTCCGCGCTTCGCGCGGGGGTGAACTCAATTCAGACGAGGATAAAGAGTCGATGACGGTACAACGAATCATCTTCTTTCTCTAATAATTTCATTAAACTATGAAAGGCCAAAGCTTCCGTGCTTCCCGCGGAAGGGGAGGGGGTGAATTCAGTCAAGTAATAAGAGTCGAGAATGGTACAACAAATCTTCTTCTTTAATAATTAATGAAAGGGCAAATCTGAATACAAACAAGGATTAAGAGTCGAGAACGGTACAACGAATCGGCATCTTTCTCTAATAATTTAATGAAACGTCAAAGCTTCCGCGCTTCGCGCGGGAGGGGGGCGGGGGGAACTCAATTCAGACAAGTATAAAGAGTCGATGACGGTACAACGAATCATCTTCTTTCTCTAATAATTTCATTAAACTATGAAAGGCCAAAGCTTCCGTGCTTCCCGCGGGAGGGGGGGGGGGATGAATTCAGTCAAGTAATAAGAGTCGAGAATGATGCAACAAATCTTCTTTCTCTAATAATTAATGAAAGGGCAAAGGTTCCGCGCTTTGCGCGGGCGGGAGGAAACTGAATACAGACAAGGATTAAGAGTCGAGAATGGTACAACGAATTGTCTTCTTTCTCTAATAATTTAATGCAAGGTCAAAGCTTCCACGCTTCGCGCGAGACGGGGGGAACTGCATTCAAACAAGGATTAAGAGTCGAGAATGTTTAATACAACGAATCGTCTTCCTTCTCTAATAATTTAATTAAACGTTAAGCTTCTGCGCTTTGCGCGGGAGGGGGGAAACTGAATTCAGAGAAGGATTAAGAGTCGAGAATGGAACAACGAATCATCTTCTTTCTCTAATAATTTCATTAAACTATAAATGGTCGAAGCTTCCGCGCTTTGCGCGTGAGGGGGAAAACTGAATTCAGACAAGGAATACGAGTCGAGAATGGTACAACAAATCGTCTTCTTTCTCTAATAATTAATGAAAGGTCAAAGCTTCCGCGCTTCGCGTGTAATGGCGGGGGGGAGTGGGAGAGGGGGAGGGGACAGCGAGCTACCCGAATTTGAGTTTTTTTAATATCTTTTCTCGTTTATTTTGGTGATAAATAACACTTTCACAAAATACATATTATGCTCAAATTGTTGCTCGCTTGCTTCGCTCACTAGCCGAATTGTGAAACCAGAAAATTACTTTTTCGGATAAGCGCTATAGCACCCCCCCCCCCCCCCCCCGATGAAAATGTCAAAAATTGTACCGGTATGGTGCTTCTAATATGACCTTGAAAACACGGTCGGCGCAATTTTCAAATTTCCGGCCCCCCCTATTGGAAAATCCTGGATCCGCGCCTGTACTGGACTATATTCCATCAAGTATGGAGTGAAGAAAATAAAGATAATAGGACGCCCTCCATCTCTATCCCTCCAACCTTAAGTTGCATGTCATGCAACCACTAAGATCTATCCAACCCAACCCCTCCACACACTCCTGTGCCCCCCCCCCCCCAGATGCCTGAATTATGGCACTGGTGTCAGACATCAGGCAAAAAAAGGTGTTGTATTGCCCTTTAGGTGCCAAAACATGGGTCGGAAAATATTTATTTAAAAAAAAAAAATTCCCCTCCCTTTTTGGGCTGATATTTCTCAGTTTTGAATGCTTAAATATTTTTTTCTCTAAGAAACGGTTTTAAAAAAAGCCCACTGTAAATTTCAAGATTTTGGGGTCGGTCGCAAAGGGCAATACAACATCTTTTTTGTTTAGGCCTCATTGGCCGTCTCGCTAGACCCAACATGGGGCCGCATTCTAAAAACGATGTTGTATTTTGTGTTACGGAAAACGAACACTTACATTATATTGTAAACCGAAAGCTTCATTCTCTGATAACGGCGGTTGTTCCGCTGAGACTACGTCTGGCAACACTAACCGCCTCTACACAGAGAGGAAGGTTGACAAATGTCGGTTTTATCAAAGAATTATCCATAACAGACGCTTATTTCTGTCTACATATAATTGGTGCTTGCGTACGGTCGATGTCTCTTTTAATCTTTACGCTAATACAGCCAGCTTTGTCCTAAATTTGATTTGTTATTACAATTAACATCGTCTTATTATTTCATCATATACCACCCCTGAATTCAAGGTTTTCACGTTTTACCCTTTTCGCCGTGGCGTTATGTTCGGAAATAGTCGGCCCTGTAATCTAAGGATCGGAAGTAATTAAATCGTATAGCGATATCGATTTAACCTATACATACATGTGCTGGTAGAAACAAAATGTGTTTTTCTTTTCTTCAAAGAAGGTCTTTATTTTCTAGTACAATGACATGTCATCTATTCAGAGCCAAACGGGCGTCGACTTGATTTGCTTAGTTTGAATTAGAGTTAATGCCGGCATGCTGGGCCCCGTCTACTACATGTATAGCTGATCCAAATCAGTCGCAAGTCTGTAGTCCAGGCGCCAATCCACAGGGGAGGGGTGGGGAAGACGGGCCCGGCCCCCTAGCAAAATAAAACTGGTAAAAAATAAGACGGTAACGTTAATTTTACCTTTTTAAAACAAAAAACTTTAAGAGCCAGAGCAATATAACACTGAGTTCCTATAGGACATCTATTTATTCAGGTGGTCATATCTCAGCCAATACTTAACATATTCAATTGGTTTTCAACATTCGGACATTATTTTTGATGCTCTTTTGGAAATTGAGAAAAAATTAAGAAATTCCAAAAATAGATTTGCATGATGTCACAGCTTCGGTACTCTATAGCTCATATTTAATGGAAGAGGAATCACAAAGATAACTTCACGGCTCAAGATACCATTTTATTCAGTTATACCTACAGACCTTCTCCTATTTTCAATTCTATATGAAGAATATCAACATGATGACATCGCTATATCATAATTCTCAACGCTTATCTCGCGCCCTTGATTTTGTTTTTCTCATCTATTAATTCCCATCTACTTTACACTTTCTATAATTTACATCAAAAATGTGGGGCCAAAAAAAATTGCCCAATTTTTACCCATCATGGACGCAATTATGTGTCCGACCAACTATTGAGTAACTTAAAGATTTTGCATGATTTACCCAGTGTTGGATAACAAGAAAATACCCAACTTTTAACCAACAAAAATGTACCCAATCAGAAATTCACCCAATCTCACCATTATGCGTAGCATATTAGATACTAGTTGGTCAAATAAGTTGAATAAAATCTGCCCAACTTGCTTTGAACTTTTGATTGGGTAAATACAGTCATGTAGTAAATGGTTGGGAGAAAATAATCCAATTGTTAGACAACATTTGCCTAACATCGTTATCCCAAGTAACATCTACCCAACCTATTTTTTACCTTTTATTAGGTAACTTCATATATTAAATGGTAGGGAGAAAATAACCCAATTATTGGACCAAATTTGCCCAACGTTGATTTGACAAGTAACATCTGCCCAACTTTGCTTACAGTGAGTGGGAATATATGTGTTGTGTTCTGTGGTATAATACAGATACTTTTTAATAACTACAGTGGAAATCGCTTACCGCCAATACTCAATTTTAGCAAATTCTGCAGCTGTGTTTCCTTGATGTCAAGTACCAGTATTACGACGATGCGGTATGTTAAATGCTTCGTCATCACTCATCTCTGTATTAATGCTGGTATACCAGTAATCATCTATCTATTCGAGATATACTATGAATTAACTTCAACTAAAAAATAACGACCATCTCTTAGGCAATTCTATTTTTAGGGCTTTATCGCCAGCCTTTCGACACCTTATTAGGCATACTGGAGGCCTGCATAATGCACTCCGAGCTTGTCTCATATTAAGGATTATTACTCCAACACATTGAGTAAGTTAAATTGGACTTGGAAGAGTTAACCTCAATGCAACTCAGGAAAACTACTTAACATCCAGTCATCTAATTTTGGAGGAACACTCGAAAATTGCCATTCATATTCTTTGGTGTGATTATTTCAATCGTATAGAGACTTCAACATTATGAATATATTCAACGTTTGTAAAGGGGCCACATGGCTGCCAGTATTTCTAATGGTCTTTCTGTCAGTAATTATTGTATCGTCACAAGGTAAGGTTCATTTTGCTTCATACATATTTCTCTCTATTTCCCTATTATTTATTTAGAAAAGCAGTGTATTTCGTTAAAACTGAGACTTTCAGCTGTTTTATTTATCTATCTAACCTTTATTCAATTTGTTATTTTCAATATTGTTTACATCCATATTAGTTTCCTTTCCTTTCTGCCGTCTTATTGCCTCTTCTTTCCTCCGCGGGATTGTTCTTTTTCCATTTCGTACTCTTCTTTTTCTTCTTCTTCCCCCTCCTTCTTCTCATCTTCTTCTTCTCCTTCTTCTCCTTCTTCGTCTTCTACTCCTCCTTCTCCTCCTCCTCTTCCTTTTCTTCTTCTTCTTCTTTTTGTTCTCCTCCATAAAATCCTTCTTTCTCTCCCCTTTACTCTTCTCTTCCTCCTATCTCATTCTTATTTTTCTCTCCATTTAGTTTCATTATTTGTAATCTATTCCGTAACTAATAATTATTGTTTTCTCCTTTGGTGTGAGTTTGTTCCGCTGCGTATTTATCTTTCGTCACCCGCCCTTCTCTTGGCATCCTATTTTTGTCGGATGCTAGATTAATTATAATCGATAGTAACCATTCCTTGTTCCAATATTTCTAATTTGATTCTGGGGGGGGGGGGGGTACTCACATATTAGGACATACGGGGGTGTGCCGCCCTTATCGGTCACTTTTTCACACAAAAATCCCTAAA
Organism: Strongylocentrotus droebachiensis; assembly: GCA_035222895.1. Classification (NCBI taxonomy): domain Eukaryota; kingdom Metazoa; phylum Echinodermata; class Echinoidea; order Camarodonta; family Strongylocentrotidae; genus Strongylocentrotus; species Strongylocentrotus droebachiensis. The sequence continues at coordinate 19,354 of JAVYIG010010219.1, forward strand.
CATGGGTCCCAATTTTAACAAAAATACCTTTTTTTTCAAAACTTCCAAAATTTTCAATATTTTCGGGTGTTTGCTATGCAAACACCCGGAAATTGTTGAAAATGCCCCAAAATGCCTCCAGTAATGGGTAGGGGTTTCGAGGCTTGAGCGGCACACCCCCGTCCAAACCAAATCTAAGTATCTCCTGGGCTTTGATTAGGAGGCTGAACTTCCGATCGCGCTAAACCTTGAATAATCGTGCCTGTATGATGTATGTCAGTTCAAATGATCACATCTTTTTCCACATTTCTTATTTCAGCCATGACGATTTCTCGCGATGAACTTTCTCAACTCTTCGACGGTTTCCTCGACAAACTCGAACAATGGGGCGACGACCCCGCCAAAGTCGAAGAGATAACGCACCAAGTGGAACCGCACATCGTCGACGAAGCAGAAGAAAATCCCGCCAAAATCGAAGAGATAGCGCGCCAAGTGGAACCGCACATCGTTAACGAAGTAGAAGAAAGTCCCGCCGAACTTTCTCAAAAACTGATATCAATTCTCCGCGAACTGCACGAAGTTGAATCCGATATGGACACGAGGAGGACGCCCCCGCCGCCGGCACTCGAACAAGTCAAAAACGCAGATGCCGTCCTGATAGAACTGTTGAATGAGAGTCGAAGAGTGGCTCAAGCGTCGAACGACTCTGATGACGATGATCACAACGAATATGAGGGTGAAGATCACTCGACGAAGTCACCGGCGTCAGTCATAACGATGTCGAATCCACCCGCCGCTGAAGATTTGCAAAATGACAATGAAAATGTAAGCATACCCTTTATCACAAGCATGTTACTAACTTGTTATCAGCACATTATACATTTTTGGTCGAAAAATATTCATGGCATTCATTAATTATCATTATCTAAAATTATTCATTGATTTTCTGTATACGGTGGACATTTCCAAAGCTAACGGAAAACGCCCAAAACATTAACCTTTTGGCTACGGTCCTGATTCCATTTTTTGTCTTCATCATATCTGTATATAAAATTATGTAAGAATTTCACTTTCTATCAATTTCTTTACCTTATCGAATATCTAAATGTGGAAATCGATTCATATTTAATGAGTTTTTTTTTTAATGCTCCTACACAGAAATTTATTTTCCAATTCCAACAACTTTTACATCTAATGTTTACCAATTTTATCTTGCTGGCTGTTGTGGTATATAGAAAACACATTTGTACGACTTTGCTGCGTGTGAACTAAAACTGAACGAGAGGCTTGAACCCCTAACCTTGGCAAAATACCACCGATTCAGAGGCACCGTCAACCTCCGACAAAATGTAAGTACACGCTCTCCCCCTCACCCCTCCCACCCCCCCCCCCCGGACATATCCTCTTTGGTAAGATTGTCTTTTCAATGCTACCAAGTGATTTCAGGAGGGTGTGGTGGATTAACAACATAGACATGGGAATTTCATGGGAATAACAAAACATGATCTCATATGAAACATCGAAGCATCGGTGGTTCAGTGGTAGAATTCTCGCCTGCCACGCGGGTGACCCGGGTTCGATTCCCGGCCGATGCACATTTTCTTCTTTCTTTTCCCATTTATTTGACGAAAATTGATTGACAATTTAATCATGTTATGTGATCAAAACAGAAAAGAGGCTTTTATTGAGTACCAAAGTTGATACCGTCATATTCGCTCGTCGTCTTGGTTACTGGTTCCAATCAAAATAGCCTGCGCATGAGGATCACCGCGACATCAAATTCAATGTTTGGCACTGGTGTGATCACCACGCCATTGTTTAGCACAAAATTGTTTGGAACCAGCTACCTTGACAATTTGGCTAGTATGACATCAAACTTCGGTACTCTATAGAGAAGGTGGTAATGAAAATAGTTTTCATGTAAACTCACATTTTGCTCTTTAAGATGATTGTCTGAGGTAATAATGATTAGAAACAACTCTAATTTTCATCAACATGTCTGTAAATTGTATCCCTTTATGAATTCGCTTTTATTCTCGAATTTCCTTCTTTGTCGCATATCAGTCTGATGATAATATTAACCCATGTGAGTGTTTCACCAGGAAGCTGGTTTCACAAAGACTAAGATCGACTTTAAGTTGGACTTAACTATGACAGGACGTTTATGCCACAGGCTCTCACCATTTACTGGCATTAGTCTCTCAAGGGAGGTACAAATCATAATCACAAATCTACAGAATTTACATTTGTTTATAATTCATTATTGAAGGAAAAAAATATTGTCTAAAGATCATAATAGTGCAGAGCAACCAGTTGCATGAAAGGCCTGCCATGGTTAAGTCCAACTTAAAGTCGAGCTTAGTCTTTGTGAAACACTCCCCATGATTGACATGTTCACTAATTTTATGCATAATTGTACCCGAGACAACCCCAAAGCTTGGCAGAGGCTTGCCACACTTGAGACATGGCATGTAAAGTGAATACCACCGATGCCATATAGCTGGGGAGTGTTTCACAAAGACTAAGCTCGACTTTAGGTTGGACTTAACTGTGGCAGGCCATTTATGCCACTAGATGCTCTCACTTCATTATTGAAGGACAAATATTATTGAATAATATTTTTCCTTCAATAATGAAGTATCAAAATAATTAAATTCTGTAGATTTGTGGCCATGATTTGTACGTCCCTTGAGAAACCAATGCCAGGAATGAATAGAGGAACTAGTGGCATGAGTAGCTTGCCATAGTTTATTCCAACTTAAAGTCGATCTTAGACTTTGTGAAACACTCCCCAGGTTAATCAGCTAATTACTAACCAGGGGTTCCGAAGAGAAACATGCATAGATTTAAATACAATATTACACAGGTTTCTGTTTTGTTTTGCATCCTCCACTTTCAGAGATCTAACGGGTCACTTGACGCAACAATCCGATTGTTCGGCCTCAGTCCTAGCAACTCCAATAGCCAAGGTCATGGCGTCTACATCCGGGAGTTTGGTGACCTCGGAGACGGTTGCCAACGGCTTGGGCCCATATTCGATACCAATCGCAGTCCTGATCAACAAATTAGGTAAGAAACGATATTGAGGGTTAGATTAGTTTCCTCTCTAGCTAGTTGCCGCTTTTTACCCTTCAATAATTTGGCTTAATTTATGCCACGAATGATTGCCTTGATGATGCTCAATCATGATGATCCTTCCGCCTTTCATAACAACTTTTGTCACACTGTCTAATATCGCCTGCCTTTTCTGTTTGTTACATGAGACCCAACATTTGTTAACAGTACACCTATAGGATGGCTATTCTATTTTGCAATTTCTAATTTTAAACAGGATAAAGATTTCGATTCACTTCATTCCCTCTCATCATTGTCCACGTTTATCTATTTCCCAAGTTCCTCCCTCACACCCCGGCCCCCCCACTCAGGTTTGGAAATGACCGCATGCGTGTTGCCAAAATGTCCGGTAAAGGGGTACTTTTCGTGCGACAAAGTCCGGCCCGAGAAATGTAAAAAAAAGGGGGTGTATTTGACTTTCACCCGGAGATTTCTTTAAAAAAGGGGTGTTTTTCTCTCATCTCTTTGTAATTAAAAAAGGGGGTTATAAAAAATCTTGAAGTTGAACATAGAAAAATTGATGAAATCCCGCGATCAGATTTCAGAAATTCCTGCTAGTTTTGAAAGCTCATTCAGGATTATTTCATTATGAAAAGTAAAAACATTGAGTCCCATGCACTCTCGTCCCAGTACAGGGGCAGTACGTACGGACTTCTCAAAATCTGTGTGAGAGAGAGAGAGAGAGAGAGAGAGATAACAACAGAACGTATAGTCTGTACGGCGCGCTCATCATGCATATCGGGCTAGGCTCGGCATCAAGCCGGGGCGCCGGGCATCAAGATGGGCTATGAGGCGTGGGCCCTGCCAAAATTGTCATGATTGGGACGTCTTTGAGCAGGACCCACAGTCTCCTCGTTGTGGATATTGTGGCTGTCTACCTGTGGCTCACAGGGTGGCACATTCAGGTGAGTAGTTTGCCCTATAGTTTGATCGTAATAATAACACTTTCAAACTCATTTTCCTACACCCATGAAAATGAATATGTGGGACTTGAATCTAGACCTAGTATGTAGTTTTGTACTGTAGTGTAGGCTACCCTAATTCACACACCGCTGCATTAGTATTCCTGGCTGTGTATTAAAGGTAATACAAAGTTTTGGGAAATTTTGAAAATTGGCTGGATAGTAATTCTTTACAAGTTTGATATATTTGGATGCCCATGTGCATGCATAATAACCACTAGAAAATTTAGCACCTAAAACACTTCTGCTTTCGAGAAATATTGAATATTAAAATTTACCGGTGCTCCCGGTAAATTTTTGATATATTTCAAATAGCGCCTACTGCCATACAATGGTAGCTGCGACTATGAAATTCTCAGAATATGCAATTGTGATATATAATATCTAAACAGAAATAGCCAATCGGTCGATTATAGTCAAGAAACATTGTTTCATAGCTTAATTAATATCTTGACCCTTAGAGTGAGCTATACAACATAAAGAGTTTATTATTTACAATTTCAGAACTTTAGATTCCATTTCAACTACGACACCGATCATTGGATATTGTAAGATCGCATTATGCTTCCAATATGTTCATTCTAACCAAATTCAAGACTCAATACCAAAACTTTGTATTACCTTTAAAGGGATCGTTTAACAATGTTAAATCTGAGATGCAAGGCCCTTCATGTTATCAGTGTCTGTGATATGGTGTAATATTGAAGCCCTAAACAAAATTGTGCTTCAAAATGATCAAGAAGAAGAACTTGAACTTGAAGAAGTGCCAACCAGTAATGACAGCTTATCTGAGATGAGAGGGGGGGGGGGGGGGGGTGTCTGCATGTCCTGAGATAGGGGGGTACATTGAGCAGCGTTCCGGATTTAGGGGGGTCTTCAAGGCAGGAAAAGCCCGTGAAAAGCCCGCGAAAAGCCCGCGAAAGGGGGGTTCGGAAATGTTGGCAGTGCTCAGATAGGGGGTCTTTTCAAAAAGAGGGTACAAGCATACGCGTACCCTAAATAACACTGAGTGGGGGGGCCGGGCCTCACACTCTTCTCTTCCTACCCCATCGTTTAAACAGTCTTCATATTTCTCTCTTCCACTTTCTCCCCTCCCTACATTCTCTCTACCTGCCTCTTTGTGACGTTGCCCTCCCTCTTTCGCATTAATTCTCAAATAATCTCCCCCCTCCCTTCCCACACTCCCACCTCCTTTACTGTCTTCTAATGGCATAACCTTTTTTACCCTTTGAACATTAATTTTATTTTCTATTTTTCAATCAGATCAACTGGATTGTTGGCGGTTGTGTCACCCGATGAGAGCGGTTTTGTCCAATCCCGGACTACAGAGGTCGAGCACTTTGATCTGGCAGGAAGAAATAGTATTTACGGGAGGTCTATCGTGGTAAGAAAATAATTTCTGATCTTTTTCTCTGCTCCTTTGCTCTTTATCCCTCCCCCCCCCCCCCAAGTCATTTGCTCCCAAATAGAGAAAATATCAAAATAGTAATGATAATAATAACAATAATGATAATGATAGTAATAATGATATTGATCATAATAATGAGTGATCATAATAATAATAATGATAATTATAATGATGTTAATGCTGATAATGATAATAATAATAATAATAATAATAGTAATGATATTAATAAAAAACTAAGAAAATGCATCAGACAGATTCATGAATGATTTAAAGGGCCACTTTTAACAATTGTAAGCTCATTTATCTTTGCTGATTTCAAGACAGAATCCCATTCATTTTTAGCAACTTATAGGCACTCTAACATCCTCTAACTTACAAATATAAAGAAAATGCAAATGATATAACTCGAACAGAAAAATAGTGCTCCAGCAGAAAGCCATACTGACTGAACCTTCATTTTCGTATTCCATCAATTCAGGTAATCAATAAAGAGTTATTGTTTGTTATTGCTGTTTTCTTTGTTATTGATGTGTCTTCTTTTTTAATTTTCTTTATGACGAGTTTACCCACTTGGCACCTCCTTCCCATTTCTTTTCATAAACGTGCCTGTAATAATGCTTTAGATGTTGAATTTATTTTTTTCTGATCTCATTTCAGATTGAGCAAAACCAGGACACATACAGCGCTCCACTGGGTTGTTGCGTCATCGGAGTGACACGTGATGCAGAAGAGTGGATGTGATTGGACAGTTCAAAATGGTCACACGACCCGCCTCTTCAGAATAAACTTTATGTCGATGAGCTCCCCCACATATTGTAAGATGACAAAGCTGATTTGATAATTACACCTTTGATAATGCATTTGGAATCAAAATAAAAAAGGATCTGTGCAAAATTGAGTGCATATAGACTTTTATATAAATAACGGCTATCAATACTATTTCATGCGTCTCATTTTCTTAAAAACAAGTGCCCATCTAGTTTTCGGACCGGCGCATTGGTCATGTGTGATTGAAAAGTATCAATATTGACAGTACATGTATCGTCAACCTGTCTTAGTGACCACCTCTTTATAAAGGCCATCTGTCTATAGTAGTTAGATCACCCATATTGCCTCCCTCTAGTAAGAAACATGTGTTGAAGAACGTGCCTAGACAGGACAAGCCACCTGTCTACAGTGGCCACTTTTTTGTGTTTCCATTGGGTGACCTTAATATACAGGTTTGACTGTATTTGTATCTTTGAGTTAACTGAGAGGAAGACTAGATCTCTATGTTCATGACTGACTTACTGCGAATAATACGAGAACCAAAACAGTTTTCGAGACCTAGATCAAAAAGTTGAGAACAGATAATCGTTTTGTCCGATAATTGTATTCATTGTTGTTATTGTCACTTCTACTCGTGTTGTAATTTGTAATTTCTATGGAGTGTACGTGTGCCACAATGGGTACAAAGTGCATTAGACCTTGTTTGTGTCAGACGTTTGTTACTACAACACGGAAGACTTCACAATAATACATCATAGTTGGTTTTATGATATATCTTTGTCATAAAAGTCAGTTTTGGAGTTGGCTCATAGATGCCTAAAGCGCAGTTTGCAACATATCAAATCATTTGTTTACAGAGTCACTCTGTTTGGGGTGTAAATCCACTTTTAGGAATCATATTGGGGATTCTACTGTTTGATTCTTTTACTTTATTGGATATCCCTTACAAGCGTTATGATATATTTTAAAACATGCTTACAACTTATCATTATTAGATGTACTTTTCTCTTGTGTATACTATTTGTGAAAGTATTTGCATTATATGCGAGTTCACATCATGTACTGTTGTAGTTTAGGCTTCCACCTACTTTAGAATTAACAATCCACCTTATATTCACCAAATATGTAGACTTTTTGAAGCCAAGTACAATTCTTCACACAGTTCTTTTCTTTTCTGCTGCCTTGAGATTACTGGAGCGAAGATAGGTTGTTTGAAGCCTGAACTACACGTTTAGATCACGCCCAAAGTTTTGTGAATAATATTTGAATTTTGCTCGGATGAAAATAAATCACATTATTTGATATGTTAAGTTTCAAAGAATACCGTTTGATATTTATTACATCGTCATGTGATCTTAATAAGGAATCTATTGTCGAAATGATGTATAGTATGATGTGTAGTTAATGATGATGATGATGATGGTGATGTTGATGAAAAGGATAAAGTGTTGATGATGATGATGATGATGAAGAGAAGGAGGATGAGGAGAAGGAGGAGATTACTCTGATGATGATGATGCTGATGATGAAGAAGATGATGATATGATTACCATTATGATATATGGTTACATAGTTGATGATGATGATGATGATTATTATTATGATTTATATACCTCACTTAAGAAATCCAGCCATCTGATTGGTCGAAATTGCATTCATAAACTTTAACTATTCCTGTAAAATTCCCATGAAAATCCAAACCCATGTAATAGTTCAAAAAAATAGTTCTAAAATCCCAGTTACCATGGTTACCCATAGATTTACATGTTAAAAAATGATTTGAGCGATCGCGGATACCGTACGTGTGCGAAGAATTGGTCGGCATTTTTAGTACGGCAATATATCTCGATTCAAACAAGGCAAAAATGGCTGTAGAAACTCTCCCAAGATTTCAACTTCTGGATGAGGATCAAATGCGAGACATGCTGACAGCAAGAACACCAAAAAGGGTACGTGAAATCTTCCATAATTTTTTTTTCAGTAGGCCTAGATCTAGATTCTAGTACGCGACAACCAGATGCTGGTGATTGTAGTGATTTGTACGTCACGGACAGATGCATATCCTTCCCGTAGAGATTACACACATCCCTATGCATTTGCATTGGCCATTGCGCACTCGATCATGCTAGATTGGTCGATGTTTTAATTACAAGAGATTCAAACTAATATTGCTCGTGATCCTGAAGGTGATACTCAATAAGTGAGGTGTCATATGAAAGCGCAGGTTTTTCTCCATATTCCCCACAGGGCCGGCTCACCCCTAAAATTGTACAAATATCTTGCTTAGACTAGAATCTAGATCTAGTCTACTCTCAAAGAAACACTCATAAAAAACAACTGTGCAGATAAACTAGAGAAAGGCCAAGGTGGTGTCATAATTTTTTCGGCATATAAAAGTATTAATGACTGCTTTAATATTCGAGAAATAGTTCTTTTTATACGCTCTCGGGAAGGTTACAATTGGGCTATTGCCCTCGATCGGCACGCCTCGGGCAATAGCACAATTCTAACCTGCCCTTGAGCGTATAAAAACAACTATTAGTCTCAAAGCAGTCATTAATACTATAATATGAATATGATTATGGAGTTGATAATGACGAGGATGATAATGACTACCATTATGATATATGATTACGTAGTTGATGATGATGATAACCATTATGATATATGATTACGTAGGTGATGGTGATGATGATTACCATTATGATATATGTTTACGTAGTTGATGACTAATATACATATTGTGGTAATACTAAGCACTTTGCCGTGAACATTTGAACAAAGTATGCCATCCTCTAAACTTCTCATTTCAAAAACTTTTAATCAGGGTATAAGTAAAATAAAACAAAACTAAATTGAAACTGCCAGGCATCCACAATTATGTACACAACATATTAAATGGACCAGAGACATGAGAGCAAGGGAAAAAATGAAACTTTATATATCTCGCAAGATACATCACAGTGTTGCCAAATTTTGGTTGATTGATCGCAACTTCAACATTTCATAACTTTCTTCTTTTTAATCGGTTGTTTGCTCAAACTTTCGCTGACCTGTTCTTCTCATTTTCTGCTTCTATTAAAATTAATTTCATATCAGGGTGGACTTCTCCTTTAAAATCGGATGACAACAACATGATAACAAAATATAAAACACCCATACAGAATTATATGAAATACTTAAGGTTTATAGACAAAATTGTAGGTGAAACATGAGTCAATTTTTTGAAAAGCAGGGCTTGTAATATGTATAGATAAATTCCATCGGGTAAAATAAAAAAATAGTTTCCGAACTTTGCCGGGACAAAATCGCAATTTATTTCTTACACTAAATACAAATTATGACCCTCAAATTTGTCAACATCTTCGGCAAATTTAACATCAGATGAGAACATTAATATTTTTCTTGTTAAAAACAAATCTTTTGGAAAGTGTTCAGATAACTTGTTCGCATATTTAGTCAATATCCACATCCATTTCGTTGTCTCGTAACGCCCTGCTCACTGTATAACAAATGATTTTCCTAACTACTTCTTGGTAATCCGAACCTGCAGCATCATCCTTATCATTAAGAAAATATCTCTTGATTATCAGAGATAGAATTCTACGAAATAGGGCTATAATAGTTAGGTACGCAAAATCAACTCACTTATCTGATAAGAGAAGCATGAAAACTACACAATGGATAGAGTACAATGAACATGAATAGAATACAGAAATGCCCTAATAAATTTTGTTGCCGTGATTTAGAAAATATATAGTATAGGAGAAGTGAATATTTATAAGATCAATAAGTTCTGCATCATAATGCGATACAATATTTTTTTTTTTTTTTAATTCTCCTTTATCAGATCCTTTATCTGATCTGTGAAGGCGAAACATTATCCTATAAAAATGAAAGTCGACATTAATAAGTTTTTTTACATTAGACTAGTAAGTGGTTACATCATGGAAATCATTACAGAAAATACTTTCAATCCATCTTACAGAGAAGAATCAACGCCCTTATTGACGAGATTACCGAATGCAATGAGAGGAAACGGAGCAGGGAGTTTTTTTTATCACAGATTAGGATGCAGGGAATTAACGATTGAAGACCAGTTTACTAAACAAATTCAAATTTTCTTTCCTGGCGACCTAGTGACGAATTATTCCATTTACCCGTGATTAATGAATTAAATACAATACTGGATTCCAAATATTTTCGTCGTGAATAATTTGCGATAAAATTCACGACGTCGTGAATAATTCGCGATTTCATCTTTTCGCGATGTCCCTTCAGGGCCACCATAATATCTCAGCGAATTTCGGTGTGAAAAAAAAGCCGCCGAATGATGTGAGGATGAGGGGGCTCTTATTCAGAGTATGCTAAGCAAATTGCAAGGGTGATATCAACAAATTTGGAGTAAATATCCACTGAAAAGTCGCGATAAGTTTTCTTCGAAATTTTAGACAGCGAGGGATTACCGATGAATATTAAAGATGTCTAGTGTTCCATTGGGCTGGTTTTTTCTTTCGTTGATGTTGACGTTGCGTCTTCAAGCTTCACTGGTGGAGGTGGAATGACCTTGTCAATAGCTGTAAGAGTCACGAATGAGAGGGGATGAATACATTTGTATCAGTCAATGTTTTCATTTGTAAAATAGATAATTATAAATAATTATGGATACAAAATTCACGAAGGTAAGTAAATATTCTGTGATTTGTGAAATAAGTTATAATGATCTAGCTCAAAGTAAATGAGAACATTATCATAACAAATTGTCCTAAACAATTTTTTTTTAAATTGTCCTTAGCAATTTTTTTTTTAATGCAATATGTTATCCTAAGCATTTTTGGTGTTATGGGATGCGGGGAATATTATGCAAGCTAAAGAAATTATCACAAATAGAGAAAACAATGCCATCGAGTGAGGGATTATTTACGCGTGTGTGCGTGTATTGTGGGTGTATGGGGGGGGGGGCTGGGGTCGTACCACATTATTCTTTTCACGTTGCCTTTCCTTTCTCCTTCTTGTCTTTCTCTTGCTCCTCTTTTCACCTTTCGATGATTGGGGGGTGGTGCTCATGCCCCTATAGCCCCTGGTAGCTACGCCAATAATTACGTCACAATGTCTTCCTTACCTTCTTGTATCAACTTCGCGGCTTCCTTGATGCCATGTTTCTCCATGACATCCTTCAGAGTCTCGGCCTGGTCCAAACCGCAGCCATGTTTATTTTTTCCACGTGTTCATCAGGAGGTCTGTAACTGAACGGTCAAACGACGAACTTAACTGGGCGTGGGCTCTCCTCTTGTCGATGTCTACCTGATCGAAGCCAAGTGCAACGAAGACGGAGTCGATTTTGTTTAGCGGGAACTTATCAACGATCTTAAGATTGAGAGAATCGGTGATTATATCACCACTAGCAGCGGCCATCTGTGAAATGATAAGTACAAAAGTTAAGTATCAGTGTTTTTAGGCAAAAAATACAATCAGTTTGTATTGTAGCTCCAGATTTCTATTATGATAAACCACTTTATATCCTAGGTTCGATTTTGTATTTTGTATAAAGAGAGGTTGATTGATTTCTTGCAGTACTTCCTCCTTTTCAGGAGTTTGTTTTGGAGGAAAAATGTGTTTGTTCTTTGCGTTTTGTGTAAACCTTTTTGCTACATTTCCTATTTAGGGTAATGTCTGACATTCATACAAGGAACCACATTTCCACCAATAGTGGTGATTTTCCATGATGCCCTGTTTGGTAACAACTGTACACTAAAATGCAATAACGATCATAATAGACTCCAATTGTCATTGATCAAAGTCTATTATACCTTCCATTATTTTATTTCATCAAATATATAGTACTGGCGGCAATGTCGCTCCAAATAGTTTGAAAAAACACCATTCGGGTTATATTTTTTTTTTGAGCTGTTCTAAATTGCCGCTATCATTTTCATATTCGTGGAGCACCAGGAGTATCAAGTTTGATAGACATGAGAGCTCTAAAAGAACCCACTATTATTATTTTTCTTATTCATATTTTATCTTAAGCTCTATGGCTACACACCAATTAGTAATGAAAGACGAAGACAGAAGAGAGTGAAAGAGAGAGAGAGAGGAAGATAGAGAGAAAGACAGAGAAAGAGAAAGAGATAGAGAAGGAAAGAAAGAAAGAGAGAGGGCGAGAGAAAAAAGATTGAGAGAGCTAGAGAAAGGAAGAGAGGGTAAACAATAACAACAACAACAAAAATATACAGACAATCAAATCAGACATTACTGAACCTGGTATATATAGAGAGCTACATTATTATATTAGCTCTGTGATAAAACATGGCGCGCGCATGTACTTCGGTGACTCACATCGAAAAAAATGCAATACTGATTCAGCTATTAACATTCAATTATCATGAACTCAATTTTACCGCCACATATAGGCCTCAATATTGTTCTATATCACATAAAAACTAGGCAATATTTTACTATTAATCAAAAGTGAAGAAAATATACGTGTAGGGGCCTATATTACCTCGTTTGGTAGATGATCTTCCTGGTGTAGCCTCACGATATCAGATTAAAAATGGCGCCTGTTTGAAATATGATATACTGACTGATGAGTGGCATATTATCGTTTCATGGCAATACACCCACAAACGGGGGAATCTCACATAACAGCTTTCAATTATTGATTGAAATATTGGCTTGCTTATTGACAAAACACAGTGGATGTGCTTAAATGAAATAGCGCAAACAGAATGAATGGTCATAAATGATCAAGAAGTGCTGAAGTCCAAGTTTACTGTACACACAGTGGATGTGCTTAAATGAAATAGCGCAAACAGAATGAATGATCATAAATGATCAAGAAGTGCTGAAGTCCAAGTTTACTGTACACACAGTGGATGTGCCTAAATGAAATAGCGCAACAGAATGAATGGTCATAAATGATCAAGAAGTGATGAAGTCCAAGTTTACTGTACACACAGTGGATGTGCCTAAATGAAATAGCGCAAACAGAATGAATGATCATAAATGATCAAGAAGTGATGAAGTCCAAGTTTACTGTACACACAGTGGATGTGCCTAAATGAAATAGCGCAAACAGAATGAATGGTCATAAATGATCAAGAAGTGATGAAGTCCAAGTTTACTGTACACACAGTGGATGTGCCTAAATGAAATAGCGCAAACAGAATGAATGAACATAAATGATCAAGAAGTGATGAAGTCCAAGTTTACTGTACACACAGTGGATGTGCCTAAATGAAATAGCGCAAACAGAATGAATGAACATAAATGATCAAGAAGTGATGAAGTCCAAGTTTACTGTACACACAGTGGATGTGCCTAAATGAAATAGCGCAAACAGAAGGAATGAACATAAAATGATCAAGAAGTGATGAAGTCCAAGTTTACTGTACACACAGTGGATGTGCCTGAATGAAATAGCGCAAACAGAATGAATGGTCATAAATGATCAAGAAGTGATGAAGTCCAATTTTACTGTACACACAGTGGATGTGCCTAAATGAAATAGCGCAAACAGAATGAATGAACATAAATGATCAAGAAGTGCTGAAGTCCAAGTTTACTGTACACACAGTGGATGTGCCTAAATGAAATAGCGCAACAGAATGTATGGTCATAAATGATCAAGAAGTGATGAAGTCCAAGTTTACTGTACACACAGTGGATGTGCCTAAATGAAATAGCGCAAACAGAATGAATGGTCATAAATGATCAAGAAGTGATGAAGTCCAAGTTTACTGTACACACAGTGGATGTGCCTAAATGAAATAGCGCAAACAGAATGAATGAACATAAATGATCAAGAAGTGATGAAGTCCAAGTTTACTGTACACACAGTGGATGTGCCTAAATGAAATAGCGCAAACAGAATGAATGGTCATAAATGATCAAGAAGTGATGAAGTCCAAGTTTACTGTACACACAGTGGATGTGCCTAAATGAAATAGCGCAAACAGAATGAATGGTCATAAATGATCAAGAAGTGATGAAGTCCAAGTTTACTGTACACACAGTGGATGTGCCTAAATGAAATAGCGCAAATAGAATGAATGGTCATAAATGATCAAGAAGTGATGAAGTCCAAGTTTACTGTACACACAGTGGATGTGCCTAAATGAAATAGCGCAAACAGAATGAATGAACATAAATGATCAAGAAGTGATGAAGTCCAAGTTTACTGTACACACAGTGGATGTGCCTAAATGAAATAGCTCAAACAGAATGAATGGTCATAACTGATCAAGAAGTGATGAAGTCCAAGTTTACTGTACACACAGTGGATGTGCCTAAATGAAATAGCTCAAACACAATGAATGGTCATAAATGATCAAGAAGTGATGAAGTCCAAGTTTACTGTACACACAGTGGATGTGCTTAAATGAAATAGCGCAAACACAATGAATGGTCATACATGATCAAGAAGTGATGAAGTCCAAGTTTACTGTACACACAGTGGATGTGCCTAAATGAAATTGCGCAACAGAATGAATGGTCATTAATGATCAAGAAGTGATGAAGTCCAAGTTTACTGTACACACAGTGGATGTGCCTAAATGAAATAGCGCAAACAGAATGAATGAACATAAATGATCAAGAAGTGCTGAAGTCCAAGTTTACTGTACACACAGTGGATGTGCCTAAATGAAATAGCGCAAACAGAATGAATGGTCATAAATGATCAAGAAGTGATGAAGTCCAAGTTTACTGTACACACAGTGGATGTGCCTAAATGAAATAGCGCAACAGAATGAATGAACATAAATGATCAAGAAGTGATGAAGTCCAAGTTTACTGTACACACAGTGGATGTGCCTAAATGAAATAGCGCAAACAGAATGAATGGTCATAAATGATCAAGAAGTGATGAAGTCCAAGTTTACTGTACACACAGTGGATGTGCCTAAATGAAATAGCGCAACAGAATGAATGAACATAAATGATCAAGAAGTGATGAAGTCCAAGTTTACTGTACACACAGTGGATGTGCCTAAATGAAATAGCTCAAACAGAATGAATGAACATAAATGATCAAGAAGTGATGAAGTCCAAGTTTACTGTACACACAGTGGATGTGCCTAAATGAAATAGCGCAAACAGAATGAATGAACATAAATGATCAAGAAGTGATGAAGTCCAAGTTTACTGTACACACAGTGGATGTGCCTAAATGAAATAGCGCAAACAGAATGAATGAACATAAATGATCAAGAAGTGATGAAGTCCAAGTTTACTGTACACACAGTGGATGTGCCTAAATGAAATAGCGCAACAGAATGAATGAACATAAATGATCAAGAAGTGCTGAAGTCCAAGTTTACTGTACACACAGTGGATGTGCCTAAATGAAATAGCGCAAACAGAATGAATGATCATAAATGATCAAGAAGTGCTGAAGTCCAAGTTTACTGTACACACAGTGGATGTGCCTAAATTAAATAGCGCAAACAGAATGAATGAACATAAATGATCAAGAACCGATCGAAATATATAACAATGTGTCTATATTATGAATTACCTATATCATTCTTTTCACGTTTTAGATAATGAGATTATGAATTATCTGGAAGTGGTGGTTATTTTACATATTACCAGGTGCGTACACGGGGGAGGGGGGGTTGGGGGTTAACCCCCCCCCCCTTTGGTATTGTTTATGTGTGTATTTTTGAGGAAAACCCCCCCCCCCCTTCGGTAATTTTGTTCTTTGTTTGTTTTTTATTAATAAAAAAAAAATATTAAAAAAAAAAAAATTATACTAATGGCTGACCTAAAAAAGTTAACCTTACCCACCCCCCCCCCCCCCCCCAACGGATAAAAATGTCAAATTTTCAAATTTAGAGACCAAAAAAAAAAAATGTTGGGACCCCCCCCCCCCCCCCCCCCCCCCAAAAAAAAAAAAAAAAAAAGTTTCCTCTAACTCCCCCCCCCCCCCTTATTCAGCGGCTGGCTGAGTCGTTGCGAAATTTTCGGCCCGATTTAAAAAATGTTAAACCCCCCCTTGAAAAAATCCTGCGTACGCGCCTGCATATTAGCATAATGTTCAAAGGATAATCATTTTGAGATTTTGTTTTTCCTCACTTGCTTGCTTATCAGAGATTTTGAAGGTAATAACAATGCTTCTGGAAATAGGGGAATTTATTTATTTTTGACACCTGTGCCCGCCCCACCCCCGTCAGACAAATAAAGTAGTTCAGACAACAGGTATAGTACGCGTGGATTGCCTCATTATTTTGACTGAACTTGAACCTGCTAGATAGAGCTACATCCCGAGCTACATTATTAAGCTCATTTATCTTTGATGATTTTAAGATAGAATCTCATACATTTTTAGCAACTTATAGCCACTTTAACTCCCTCTAACTTACAAATATAAGAAGAAGGCAAATTATAATTATAACTAAAAAAAAAAAAAAATGATCTAGGAAAAAGCCTCACTGACCGACCATTTATTTTCGTATTACAGCAATTCAGGTAATAGAGAGTTATTGTTGTTTTCTTTGTTGTTGATGTGTCTTCTTTTTTATTTTCTTTGTGAGGAGTTTACCCACTTGGCACCTCCTTCCCATTTCTTTTCATAAACGTGCCTGTAATAATGCTTTAGATGTTGAATTTATTTTTTCTGATCTCATTTCTGATTGAGCAAAACCAGGATACGTACAGCGCTCCACTGGGTTGTTGCGTCATCGGAGTGACACGTGATGCAGAAGAATGGATGTGATTGGACAGTTCAAAATGGTCACACGACCCGCCTCTTCAGAATAAACTTTATGTCTATGAGCTCCCCCACATATTGTAAGATGACAAAGCTGATTTGATAACTACACCTTTGGTAATGCAAATCAAAATCAAAATAAAAAAGGAAATTGAGTGCATATAGACGTTTATATAAATAACAGCTATCATTACTATTTCATGCGTCTCATCAGTGCCCATCTAGTTTCCGGACCGGCGCATCGGTCATGCGCAATTGAAAAGTATCAATATTGACAGTACATGTATCGTCAACCTGTCTTAGTGACCACCTCTTTATAAAGGCCATCTGTCTATAGTAGTTAGATCACCCATATTGCCTCCCTCTAGTAAGAAACATGTGTTGAAGAACGTGCCTAGACAGGACAAGCCACCTGTCTACAGTGGCCACTTTTTTGTGTTTCCATTGGGTGACCTTAATAGACAGGTTTGGCTGCAGTTGTATCTTTGAGTTCACTGAGAGGAAGAATAGACCTCTACGTTCATGACTGACTTACTGCGAATAATACGAGAACCAAAACAGTTTTCGAGACCTAGATCAAAAAGTTGAAAACAGACAATCGTGTTATCCAATTGTATTCATTGTTGTTATTGTCACTTCTACATGTGTCGCAATTTGACATTTCTATGCAGTGTGTGCCACAATGGGTACAAAGTGCATTAGACCTTGTTTGTGACAGATGTTGGTTACTACAACACGGAAGACTTTACAATAATACATCATAATTGGTTTTCTGATATCTCTCTATCATAAAAGTCAGTTTTGGAGTTAGCTCATGGATGCCTAAAGAGCAATATGCAACATATCAAATCGTTTGTTACAGAGTCACTCCCTAAATGTAGGGGTGTAAATCCACTTTTTAGGAATCATATTGGGGATTATAACTCTTAGATTCTTTTACTTTATTGGATATCCCTTACAAACGTTATGGTATATTTTAAAACATGCTTACAAATTATCAGTATTAGATGTTCTTTTCTCTTTTGTATACTATTTGTGAAAGTATTTGCATTATATGCGAGTTCACAACATGTACTGATGTCGTTTAGGCTTCCACCAACTTAAGAATTTAACAATCCACTTTGTATGTAGACTTTTTGAAGCCAATTACAATTCTTCACACATTTTTTCTTCTTTTTCTGCTGCCTTGAGATTACTGGAGCGAAGATAGGTTTTTTGAAGCCTGAACTACACGGTTAGATCACGCCCAAAGTTTTGTGAATAAAATTTGAATTTTGCTCGGGTGAAAATAAATCACATCATTTGATACGTTAAGTTTCGAAGAATACTGTTTGATATTTTATTACATTGTCATGTGATCTTAATAAGGAATCTATTGTCGAAATATTGTGAGGTTAATGAAAATGTTGATGATGGTGGTGTTGGTGATGATAAGGATAAAGTGTTGATGATGATGATGATGAAGAGTATAGGAGGTTGAGGAGAAGGAGGATGAGGAGAAGGAGGAAGTTACTCTGATGATGAAGACGATGATGATATTGATTACCATTATAATATATGGATTACGTAGTTGCTGATGATAATGATTAATATTATGATATATGATTACGTAGGTGATGGTGACGATGATATGATAAATGTTTACGTAGTTGATGACTTATATACATCTTGCGGTGATACCAAGCACTTTGCCGTGAACATTTGAACAAAGTATGCCTTTTTCTAAACTTCTCATTTCAAAAACATTTATTCAGGGTATAAGTAAACGAATACGAAACTAAATTGAAACTGCCAGGCATCCACAATTATATACACAACAGTATTAAATGGACCAGAGACATGAGAGCAAGGGAAAAATGAAACTTTATGAAACTTTATATATCTCGCAAGATACATCACAGTGTTGCCAAATTTTGTTTGATAGAGCGCAACTTCAACATTTCATAACTTTCTTCTTTTTAATCGGTAGTTTGCACAAACTTTCGCTGACCTGTTCTTCTCATTTTCTGCATCTATCAACATTAACTTCATTATCAGGGTGGACGTCCCCTATAAAATCTGATGACAACAACATGATAAAATATATAAAACACCCATACAGCATTAAATGATAAACTTAAAGTTTATAGAAAAAATTTAAGGTGAAACATGAGTCAATTTTGTGAAAAGCAGGGCTTGTAAGGATAAATTCCATTGGGTAAAATAAAGAGTAGTTTTCGACCTTTGCCGGGAAAAATCGCAATATATTGCTTACACTAAATAACAATTATGACAATCACATTTTTTAACATCTTCGGCAAATTCAACATCAGAGGGGACCATTAATATTGTTCTTGTTAAAAAATAAAATAAAAATAAAAATAAAAAATTGGATAGTGTTCCGATAAGTTGTTTGCATATTTATTTCATTTAATTGTCTCTTAACGCCCTTCTCACTGTATGACAAATGATTCTTTTGCTTAACTATTTCTTGGTAATCCGAACCTAGCAGCATATCCTAATCATTAAAAAAATATCTCTTGATTCTCAGAGACAGAATTTTACGAAATAGGGCTATAATAGTTAGGTACGCAAAATCAACTCACTTATCTGATAAGAGAAGCATGAAAACTACACAATGGATAGAGTACAATGAACATTAATATAATACAGAAATGCCCTAATAAATTTTGTTGCCGTGATTTAGAAAATATATAGTATAGGAGAAGTGAATATTTATAAAATCAATAAGTTCTGCATCATAATGCGATACAATTTTTTTTTTTTTTAATTCTCCTTTATCAGATCCTTTATCTGATCTGTGAAGTCGAAACATTATCCTATACAAATGAAAGTCGACATTAATAAGTTTTTTACATTAGACTAGTAAGTGGTTACATCATGGAAATCATTACAAAAAATACTTTCAATCCATCTTACAGAGAAGAATCAACGCCCTCATTGACGCGAATACCGAATGCAATGAGAGGAAACGGAGCAGGGAGTCAAGATTCGTGTTTTTTTTTTATCGCAGATTAGTATGCAGGGAATTAACGTTCTCGTCAGGCAGACTGCCCATCGTTGGTGGATTGACCATTTCAATAGCTGTAAGAGACACAAACGAGAGGGGTAATATTTATATTAGTAATTTTTTTCTTTTGTAAAATAGATAATTATAGATAATTATAGATAGAAAAATTCACAGAGGTAAGTACATGTATGTTCTGTGATAGGTGGGATAGGTTATAATCATCTAGCCCCAATGAAATGAGAAAATTATTGTTGAAATTTTCATTAGCAAAAAAATATTAAAATATGCGTCATTGAATCCTGAGCATTTTTGGTGTATTTGGGGGCAAGGAATATTTTGCAACCTAATGAAATTATCCCAAATAGTGAAAACAATGCCGTCGAGTGAAGGAGTATGTGCGCGAGTGTGTGTGTGTATTGTGGGTGTATGTGGAGGAGGGGGTCATCTCCTTCTTGTCTTTCTCTTTCTCCTCTTTTGACCTTTCGATGGGATGGGGGGGGGGGCTGGATGACCCTCGTGCCAATTATTACGTCACAATATCTTCCTTACCTTCTTGTATTAACTTCACGGCCCCGTCGATGCCATGTTTCTTCATGGCAGCCTTCAGAGTCTGGGCCTGATCATATCCACAACCGTGTTTAGTTTTCCACGAGCTCAGGAGGCTGGTAACCGCATCGTCGATCGACGACCTCAACTGGGCGAGGGCTCTTTCCTTGTCGATGGTATTCTGATCGAAGCCAAGCTCGACGAAGACTTTGTCGATTTTTTTCATCGGGATCTGATCAACGATCTTTAGATTTAGAGAATCGGTGATTATATCATCACTAGCCGCGGCCATCTGTGAAATGATAAGTACAAAAGTTAAGTCAGTGTTTATAGGCAAAAAGTACAATCAGTTTGTATTGTAGCTTCAGATTTCTATTATGATGAACCACTTTATATCCTAGGTTCGATTTTGTATGTTGTGTAAAGAAAGGTTGATTGATTTCCTGCAGTACTTCCTCATTTTCAGAAGTTTGTTTTGGAGGAAAAATATGTTTGTTCTTTGCGTTTTGTGTATATCTTTTTGCTACATTTCCTATTTAGGGTAATGTCTGACATTCATACAAGGAACCACATTTCCAGTGGTGATTTTCCATGATGCCCTGTTTGCACAGGCTTACTGTGGCCTATAATGATGCCATGAGAATGCTTCTTAGGGTACCTAGATACTTTAGTGCTAGTCAAATGTTTGCTGAGTTGAATGTTCCAGTCTGTTCGACTGTATCACGAAATCTCATGTATAAGTTCATCCGGAGAGTAGATGTCTCTGAGAGTGGTATTGTAAAGGTATTAGTGAACCCCTCGTATAGTTGCCTTAGGTACACATCGGGCCTCTGGAAATTTTGGCTTAATAGCCTGCTTACACCTCGGAATTGATCATATTTTGCATGATTTTACCAAGGATTATCCAGCCTCTTATGGTTGCAGTATAGTCCTTAGTCCTTGTTGCTTGTTATAATATCTAGTTATCTATTATTAGTATATTAATTGTTCTAGTTAGTGAGCAGAGATTGTTACAATTAAGTTACAACTTCACTTTGTTATACATATATTTATTTTAATATTGCAGTTACAGGTACAGCTTAGAGTTAGATTGCTATAGGCCTTCTGTTATCAATTTTACAGATACAGGTTACATGTTACAGTTACATTGTATATACGTAGTATAGTTTTTAGTTTGTTATATTCTTTAGTTTTTGTACGATTTGTTGTTATTATAATCATCATTTTCATACTCCGCTATTATCCCTATCTATATGTAACATATGTTTTATGGACCACTGCCTTGTGCAGCTGAGTCTGAAATAAAGTTCTGAATTGAATTGAATTGAATTGGTAACAACTGTACACTAACATGCAATAACGATCATAATAGACTCTAATTGTCATTGATCAAAGTCTATTATACCTTCCATTATTTTATTGAATCATTAACTGATCATATCATTTAGTGAAGCATGTACTGATTTGGAATGGCGCCTCTACATGTTGATACTTCTTTTGACCACAATCGTTAGTAGACAGGACATAATAGTATGCACCAAAGGGAAACATGATGACTGTGAGCGCTTCGATAAATAATCGATTTCACACTTTTTTTTAAACTTTTGATGTTCAACATGTAAAACATACTTATTAAATCTTAGGTTCACTTTGAAGGATGTTGATCCAATCATCTTGATATGATATTATTAACTGAATAAAAACCAAAATAATGAAACAGTAAACTTTTTGTTTTAATCTATCGTCTAAGATTTAATAAAAAGTCAATAAAGTTATAGAAAAAATATATTCATCTGGGAGTTACATGGCGAATTATTGGAATGGGCATTTTTCGTCTATCAACTATGGGTGCGTTTATCAATTTTCGCTACTCAGAAACAGCGTTTCTATACGCGTATAGAAAGACGTATACGAACGTGATTTGCGGGATGTCACGTTAATCAACTCGTCATGATTCGAAATGAAGGCCTTCTCACTGTGCAGCTACTATATGTCCTCTAACCCCCCCCCCCCCCCGCTTATTCAGCGGCTGGCTGAGTCGTTGCGAAATTTGAGGGACCCCCCCCCCCCCAAAAAAAAAAAAAAAAAAAAAAAAAAAAAAAAAAATGTCCTCTTGTCCTCTTGAGCTGTTCTAAATTGCCGCTATAATTTGTCATATTCGTGGAGCACCAGGAGTATCAAGTTTAATAGACATGAGAGCTCTAAAAGAACCCACTATTATTATTTTTCTTATTCATATATTTTTTTAAAGATACTATGTCCCGTTTGCAGCCAAGCTCAAATTCTGTAGAACTTTGCAGGAATTATGAATATGTCTGTATATCCTATCTGTGAAATTTAAAAATTAGCAGTGTCCTTCTATTCAAATTATGCAAGAAAACCCGTTTACTTGCTAGACTTCACTGTCAGACACTATTATCAGTATTGAGTGACGGACTGGCCTTTTCTTCTTCTTTGGTAATAACATACATAAAACGAGCTGTAAAGGATTTGTCTACTACAATAACCCACTTTTTGTAGTGGCCAAAATTAAACTGATTGAATCTTTGAGCAGCATAAAACGTACGACAATGCGGTACAATGGTCTGAAAATTAAGACTATTACTTATTGGCTCTAAAGCTCCTAAGTCGATTTGACAACTAATAGTCGTTATTTTCCCACTTAAAGACATTTTCAAGCCCCATTCTTTTAAGGGGAGTTCTAAATTAGTATTATCTTTCAAATGCCATTGGAATTTAACCTTTTCATTTTTTGGCCTGCAAAAGGGACATAGTACCTTTAAGCTCTATGGCTACAAACCAATTCTTAATGAAACACGAAGACAAAAGAGAGCGAGAGAGAGAAATATAGATAGAGAGAGAAAGAAAGAGAGAGAGAGAGAGAGAGAGAAAGAGAAAGGGAGAGAGACAGGGAGAGAGAGAGCTAGAGAAAGAAAGAGAGGGTAAACAATAAAAACAAACAAACAAATATACAGACAATCAAATCAGACATGACTGAACCTGGTAGATAGAGCATCATACATTAGCTATGTGATAAAACATGGCGGGCGCATGTACTTCCGTGACTCACATCGAAATACAAATGAAATACTGATTGGATTCAGCTATTAACATTCAATTATCATGACCTCAATTTTACTGCCACATATAGGCCTCAAATGCTCAATGTCACTCTATATCACCTAATAACTGTGGCAATATTTTACTATTAATCAGAAGTGAGGAAAGTATACGTGTATTTTACCTTGCTTGGTAGCAGAACTTCCTGGTATATCCTCTTGGTAGCAGATTAAAAATGGCGCCTGTTTGAGATATGATATACTGATGAGTGGCATTATGATATCATTTTAATGCAATATACCCTCAAACGGGGGAATCCCACATAAAACCTTTCAATAGAACATATTGATTGAACTCTTGGTGTTTTCACACTGGCAATATTTTGCTTAACCCCGTACTATAGGTGGGGTTAAAGGGTCTTAACCCCACCTATAGTCCGGGGTTAACCCCGGACTAAGCTTATTCCACTTTCTTTTCACACTGGCAAAATTTTGCTTAACCCCGTACTATAGGTGGGGTTAAAGGGGGGGGGGGGTTTAGCCCCACCTATAGTACGGGGTTAAGCTTATTCCACTTTCTTTTCACACTGGCAAAAATTTGCTTAACCCCGTACTATAGGTGGGGTTAAAGGGGGGTCTTAGCCCAACCTATAGTCCGGGGTTGAGCCTATTCCACTTTCTGTTCAGACTCGTATTTACCAAAGTGGGCTAACCCCACCTATAGTACGGGGTTAGCTAACCCTGCAAAATAGCAGGGCTAACCTTGCAATTGTGGTGCTAACTCCTGCTTACACCGCAATTGCGGTGCCAAGCAAATGAATGAGAACAGAAACGAAAAATAGTCAGGGACTACGCAGTGATGGCCATGGCTAGTACGGGGCTAAGGAATTGCAGTGAGAAAAGCCAAAAATGTTAGTCCGGGGTTAAGGATAGTACGGGGCTAAGCAAAGTGGGGCTAAGCAAAACAAGTGTGAAAAGAGTATTGACAAAAGAACTGAAGTCCAATTCTACTTTACACTGTGGCTGTGCCAAGATGAAATAGCACAAACAGTTGTTGTCAGAAATATGAGTGACGTTATGAAAATAAATGATCAAGTACCGTTTTGAAATAGATATCAAAGTGTCTATACTATCATTAAAGGCACACTGTCCTACTTGTAGCTACTTGCTCCCTCTATATAGAAAACTTCCCAAATCGGTGCCTGTTGGTCCCCCATGATCCTCTTTTTCTTATGTTAAATGAGAGCTGAGTTAATGAGATAGCCACCTGTCACAGTGACCTCGATGGCTCGCTGTGTGGTCTAATCCCTTCTAGCTGCAGTAGTAACGCCTACCTTTAAGCGAACTTTTTTTATTCTATTTATAGATAATGAGATTGAAAATTATCTAAGTAGGCCTATATATATATTAGCATAATGTTTTTTCGTTTTAAAAGATATTAATTTTGAGACGTTTTTGTTTCCTTGCTTGCTTGCTTATTGGAGATGTTCGAGATAGTGATACCTCTGAAACTATGGGAATTTATTCTTCTGCAATTTTCGACATCTGTATCCCCCCCCCCCCCCCATCCCGTCATGCAAATAAAGAAGTATTGATGACAAGGTAGGACGCGCGGATTGCCTCATTATTTTGACTGAACTTGAACCTGCTATATAGAGCTACATTATTATATGAGCTCTGTGATAAAACATGGCAGGCGCATGTACTTCCGTGACTCACATCAACAAAAATGCACTACTATTAACATTCAATTATCATGAACCCAATTTTACCGCCACATATAGGCCTTAATATCGTTCTATATCACTTACAATCTTGGTTATATTTTACTATCAATCAGAAGTGAGGAAAGTATACGTGTATATTACCTTGCTTGGTAGTGGGTCCTCCTGGTATATCCTCTTGTTAGCAGATTAGAAATGGCGCCTGTTTGAGATATGATATACTTATGAGTGGCATTATGATATCATTTTATGGCAATACACTCACAAATGGGGGAATCCCACATAACAGCTTTCAATAGAACATATTCATAGAACTCTTGGTTTGCTTATTGACAAAAGAACTGAAGTCCAATGGTAATGTGGATGTGCCAGGATGAAATAGCACAAACAGTTGTTGTCAGAAATATGAGTGACGTTATGAAAATAAATGATCAAGTACCGTATCGAGATATATATAACAATGTGTCTATATTATGATTTACCGATCATTATTTTCACGTTTTAGATATTGAGTTTGTGAATTATCTGGTAGTGGTGGTTATTTTACATATTAGGATAATGATTTTTTTAAAGGATAATCTTTGAGATGTTTTTTCCTCACTTGCTTGCTTATTAGAGACTTTATAGATAATAACAATGCTTCTGGAAATAGGGGAATTTATTTTGTTAGCAATTTTTGACACCTGTGCCCGCCCCACTCCCGTCAGACAAATAAAGTAGTACAGGGAACAAGGTATAGTACGCGCGGATTGCCTCATTATTTCGACTGAACCTGCTAGATAGAGCTACATTATATTAGCTCTGTGATAAAACATGGCGGGCGCATGTACTTCCGTGACTCACATCGACAAAAATGCAATACTGATTCAACTATCAACATTTAATTATCATGAACCCAATTTTTACCGCCACATAATAAGGCTTCAATAACGATCTATATCACCTCAAATCTAGGCAATATTTTACCATTTATCAGTACTGTAGTGAAGAAAACATACGTGTATATTACCTCGCTTGGTAGATGATCTTCCTGGTATATCCTCTTGGTAGCAAATTAGAAATGGCGCCTGTTTGAGATATGATATACTGATGAGTGGCATTATGATATCATTTTAATGCAATACACCCTCAAACGGGGGAATCCCACATTAAAGCTTTCAATAGAACATATTGATTGAACTCTTGGTTTGCTTATTGACAAAAGAACTGAAGTCCAATTGTACTTTACACCATGGCTATGCCTTAATGAAATAGCGCAAACAGTTGTTATCAGAAATATGAGTAAAGTTATGAAAATAAATGATCAAGTACCATATCGAAATATATATCAATGTGTCTATATTATGATTTACCGATCATTATTTTCACGTTTTAGATGATGAGGTTGTGAATTATCTGGAAGTGGTGGTTATTTTACATATTAGCATAATGTTTTGTATTTTAAAGGATAATCTCTTTGAGATGTGTTTTTTCCTCACTTGCTTGCTTATAAGAGATTTTAAGTATAATAACAATGTTTCTGGAAATAGGGGAATTTATTTTGTTAGCAATTTTTGACACCTGTGCCCCCCCCCCCCCTCCCACCCACCCCCGTCAGACAAATAAAGTAGTGTAGACAACAAGGTATAGTACGCGCGGATTGCCTCATTATGTTGACTGAACTTGAACCTGCTATATATAGAGCTACATTATTACATTATCTCTGTGATAAAACATGGCGGGCGCATGTATTTCTGTGACTCACATCAACAAAAAAATGCACTTAATTTTTTACCGCCACATAGGCCTTAATATCGTTCTATATCACCTAAAATCTTGGTTATATTTTACTATCAATCATAAGTTAGGAAAATATACGTATATTTTACCTTGCTTGGTAGCGGGTCTTCCTGGTGTGGCCTCACGGTAGCAGATTAGAAATGGCGCCTGTTTGAGATAATGATATACTGATGAGTGGCATTATGATATCATGTTAATGCAATACACACTCAAACGGGGAATCCCACTATTGATTGAACACTCGACTTGCTTATTGACAACAAAAACTAAAGTCCAATTGTATTTTACAACATGGCTGTGCCTAAATAAAATAGCAGAAACAGTTGTTGTCAGAAATATGAGTGAAGTTAGGAAAATAAATGATCAAGTACGTATCGAGATATACCCTCCCGTGCCAAAAGTATTGCAACATAGACACACACATTACACAGGAGACAAATAATTACATGAAAATGAGTGCTGTTTTAATGAATATGTAGTGCATCATTTTTTATCATACTATCAGGCACATTTTATTGATATATCAATAGTCATTTTTCATGTAAGATTCACGAGTCTCTAGTATTTTGTTGGATATCCTCGCCTTCTAATGATGGCGCGCATCCTTCTTGGCATCGTCGCGTAGAGTCCTTGCAATCTTTCTTGGGTGATGCTGCCCCAGGCCCTGAAAATAGAGCGGACCAAACCTTCCCTCGTGGTTGGTCGGTCTTTGGTGTTGGCTCTCTTGATGTCATCCCACAGATTCTCTATCGGGTTAGCATCTGGTGATTGCGCCGGCCACTGCACCCTGTTGACGCCAGTTTCGTCATACCATTGGTCCATCCTGGCTGCCCTGTGTGCCGGTGCGTTGTCATCCTGGAAGACGAACGGGTGTTGCGCGTTGCCAAAGATGTTAGCAATGGATGGAAACAAGTGGGCGTCCAGAATATCTCGATATTTGGCGTTATCAATGTTCCCATCTACGACAACAAGATCGCCAACTCCATAGAGGCCGACACATCCCCAGACCATGACTGAAACTGAACCCCTTTGGGTGTAAGTAAGGTTCCTTGGGTCGTAAGAGGTGTTAGGTTCACGCCAGACTCTTACTCTTCCGTCGTTCGAAGACAGACAAAACCTGCTCTCGTCTGAAAAGACGAAATGCCTCCAATTGTTCTCCAAAGTCCAATCCCTCACTCGGGTGGCCCACCTGATGCGTCTTAGGCGATTGACGCGAGATATCAGAATCTTTCTCCTGGAAATGCGGGCATGGAGATTGTAAGAGTACAGGCGTCTTTGTGTTGTTCTCTTTGAGATTCTGCTACCAATTCTGTCGCTCCAACAAAGAGAAGTCATTAACCACAAATTTAACGAATTTCATCATGTTGCAATACTTATGGCATGGGAGGGTATATCAATGTGTCTATACCATGATTTACCGATTTGTCTTTTCAATTTATAGATAATGAGATTATAAATTATCTAAGTGTACATTTTAGCATAATGTTGTTGTTTTTTTAAGGATAATCGTTTTTAGATGTTTTGTTTTTTCTCAGAGTATTTCAAGATAATAATGACGGATGCTTCTGGAAATATGGGGATTTGTTTGTCAACAATTATTGTTGACACCTGTGTCAAAAAGGCCTGTCCGATGATGTGCTGCTAGATGGCGCCCCACAAACTAAGAACTTTCAAGTTCTCAAGTTCTCAAGTTCATTTATTCAAAACCACACAAAACATGATATAATCTTTTACATGAAAAAGAGACTGGTAATAGTACATTAATTAACATGTATTAACTTGATTTCATCATTAAATGAATGGTTCTAGGACCCCTGTAGAAGCTAAACTTGTGAGCGGGGCCCTATATAGTCAACAAAATACATACATTAACGATATGGCAAGGTGAATAAAAAGAATGTAATGTTTATACAAGGGATGGAAAAAACAACCTAAGCTACAGAATATAGAACACACAAAATATATATATTCACACACACGCGCGCACACGCACACACACACACACACACACAGCAAACACACTGATGAGTAGGTCCTTAGTGGTCTATAAGCATTTAAGAATGAGAAATTATTAAGATACAAAGTAGAATTATGTCAGTCTTCCAAGTAGGTACGTTTTAGATAACCTTCTAAACCTAGAAAGAGTTGTACTATATGTTATATCATCAGGCAAACTGTTCCATTCTTTGATGCTAGAGATATGGAAAGAGGTCAGAGTGATATTTGTTCTTGCAAAAGGCTGATGAATAAGACCCCTTCGACGTGTATTATAATTATGGATTTGTGACTTTTTACGGAATAAATCTTTTAACGTACATTCATGATGCATAGACTGAAGTTTAAACATAAACAATACGCAATTGAACGACACAAGGCCACTTAGTGGTAACATTCTTAGTCGAAGGAACAATGGTGAACTTGGATGTCTATTATTAGAATTAGTAATAAGCCTTATTGCCTTCTTCTGAAATACTCTCAACTTATCAAGATATGACTCTAAAGTGTTTCCCCAAGCAACATTACAATATGTCAAATAATGAAGAATAATACTCAGCACTCTTTCATGTAAAATAAATTTTAATCTAAAAATGACACCTACACTTCGGGACAACTTAGTGCATACAACATAATAATAATAATAATAAAGATAGATTTATTTAGCGCATAATAAACCGAAGTTTCTCTATGCGCTTTACACAGTAAAAAACAAGCAAGTACAAGTATATTTAAATAGTTTCAAATTAAGAACGAAATATAAAGACCTTAAACTAAAGACATGAAGCTAAGAGAATTCATTGCGAGCAAAGTTAATACAGATAGGAAATACTTATGACAAATCAATTAGAGTAACATATTCAATTATAATACATAGATGAAATGTAATGTCAAAAATCACAAACGAAACAGGTAAGTTTTAAGAAGGGTTTTGAAAGTCTGTCGTGTGGGAGCTTGACGGACATGTAGAGGGAGCAAATTCCAGAGAGTTGGGGCAGCCACTTCAAAAGCCCTGTTGCCTTAGACATGGGTAGAGTGACGAGGAACTTACAGAAGGGGCTGAAGATCTGAGTGTGCGTGCAGGAACATAAGGTGAAATCATATCTGAGATGTAGGCAGGACTCATGTCGTTCTGGGCTTTGAAAGTGATGAGCAGAATTTTGAATATTATTCTCTTTTCGATTGGGAGCCAGTGAAGATCATGAAGAAGGTGTGAAGTATCGTGTCTGCGTGGGGCTCTTGAGATAATCCTAGCTGCTGCATTTTGTAGGGTTTGGAGCTTGCGAATCTTATTCTTAAGCGGGGCTCCCACTTAGCCGGGTTGGAGCCTCGAGTTGTGGCGAGCTGGCGCGATCTTATGGCAAGCCGTTTTTATCATTAAAACACATTTCTTGATATCAAGAAATCAATTCTTGATATCAAGAAATAATTTTACGTTGTAAAGCAATGGTAATTCTTGATATCAAGAATTCGATTTCGTGATATCAAGAAATATGTTTTAATGATAAAACGGCTTGCCATAAGATTGCGCCAGCTCGCCACAACTCGTGGCTCCACACGGCTAATTGGGAGCCCTGCTTTAAGGAGACCATACAGTAGACTGTTACAGAAATCCAGTCTGCTCATAACGAAGGACTGTATCAGCGTTTGTGTAGCCGATTAGGTCAGGTATCTTCTGATCTTCCCTATAGTTCGTAATGCAGCTGTGGCAGATCTGCAGACGTTCTTTAGTTGATCATTCATCGTTAGATTCTTGTCCACAATTACACCTAAATCCCTCGCATTCTCTACCGGGGCAATCACTGCTTCACCAACTGTCACTGCTGTTGGCTGGAAGGATCGGAACCTCGAGGAGAAGTGCAACACTTCCGTCTTCGCATCATAGATTTTGAGCATATTCTTTGTCGCCCAGAGTCTTACGTCCGAAATGCAAGCATTAAGCCGAAGACTACACTGATCTCGAAGATGTGACTCAAACAAGATGTACAGCTGAGTGTCATCGGCGTACATTATGGCCTGTAGACCATGAGCTGCAATGACATCATACATAGGGGTGCTATATAAGGTATAGATGAGAGGGCCCATTACTGATCCTTGAGGTATTCCATGCATGTCATCGTATACATCAGAGGTGGCATCGTTAATTTTCATATAAATGATCCTTCCAAGATAAATGCTCATCCATAGTTAACCCTAAGAACTGAACATTTTCACTAAGCGCAACATCATGGCCTCTAACATTAAGAAAAGTAATACCATCTGGAAGCTTTTTACCCTTTGAGCGAAAAATAACACATTTGGTCTTTTGAACATTCAACAATAACTAATTAAAACAATACCATGCATACAGTTTCTGAATCTCTTGATTTGCAATTAGTAATAAATCTTCAGCCTTCTTATCAACCAGCAGCAAGCTGGTATCATCAGCAAACAGTGAGTATGAGAATAATGTTGATGAGTGTATTATATCATTTATATAGATTAAAAACAACATTAAATGTCTCTCAGGCTATGTTGTACAACTATTCACACCGTTTCATTAACATTTTCATTTTCATTAAACATGAATTACTGAGTAATTTTATAAAGGATATTTTTGGTGTGTGTGTTTATAAATTTCTCTTAGGAGACTTGCGTGACCTGTACATTCAGGAGCGCGATGGTTGAGTGGTATAGGAGTGGTCCCATATAACCAAGAGGTTCCGACTTTGAAACCAAGTCGTTGCCAAACTTATCTATATACAAACAGAAGGGGGGGTAATAAAAAATAGGAGAATCAGAAGGATGGTGATATTTTGTGTGTGTGTGCATATTACAGAAGACGCGCGCCAGAAATACTTTTCCCGACTCTTTAAACAAAACAAAAAATCCCTACAGGTTCGTTGAATATCAAAACTATGTGTTTTGATGATAAATTACTCATCAAGAGTAGACATTAGAAATTATGTTATTATCTAATATCAATATCAGTAATCAAGCTTTCCCCCCCCCCCCCCCACCCTGTGAAATTAACCTGGGTAATTATCAAAGTATGAGGCCCTGTTTGGTAACAGCACTAGAATGTGATAACAATCATGAATATAAACTCATACTACACTGTAAAAAAATAATAGTCGAAATAACTCAATAAAATTGAGGAAAAGAATTGCCTTATTTTTATTAAGTAAAATACATTAACGTAAATAATTTAAGTATTGTAATCATTTTAGATAATACAAAAAAAGCTATGATAGGATTACATATTGCACGATTTGGTACCCATCTAATCTAACAAGTAACATCCACTAATCATTCACCACTTCTATTTAAGATTAATCACTAATCACTAACACTACTTCTATTTAAGATTTAACCGTATATATATATCTACCACCATCACAAACTATTACATACGCTTCAATTCGACACACATTGAAAGGCTCCAAATTTTATATATACTTGACCGTAGCATCTTAAAAGGAAAATTGGTTGACAATTTCCTGAAATATCAAGTTTTGATTTGTTTTGAACTGGGTAACAATTAAAAATTGTCTTGTCTTTGCTTAGCCAGGTTAAATGAATTAGTAAATGTGTTAAAGTCCTTAAATTTTCATTCAACCACAAAAAAGAATTGTTTTATTTAAAAAAGAGTTTAATTTGGTCTTAATGAATATTCATAAATTATGTAAATATTTCTATTACGCACTGCATCGGTCCTTACTTTAAAAAGATAAGAATAATCAACATAAATTGTTTGAGTAATACGTATAATTTCTGATTTTGAGTTAAAATTACTAAATTAATACAAGCTGAAATTACTTAAAGTTCTTATGTATTTGATTTTACTTAAATATTCCACGTATGTTCTACTAAATTGAAAGTTTGAGTTAGCAAGACTTAAATTTAGTGCGTAAGTGGCAAAACTAATGTTTTCAAGTAAATTCTACATGGAAAAAATACGTAAAAATTACCAATGAACAAATTCTTTTTTACAGTGCAGTAACACAACAAAACACATACGAAAATATGTATACAGGCCTACTTGTATACAAGTTGTTTGGTATCCTCGTAATAAAAGTGGACTTTCACTTCTTTTCTCAACACAACACTCTATTTGTAAGCACCCAACACAGGGAAACTTTGGTTACAGATGAATCAAATCAATATTTTAATTAACTGGCTCCATTGACATTTCTTTTTCGTTTTGCTATGTGTTTTTATTCCTTTCAGTTTAAAGGACATTTTTGAAAACCATTGCCTATCTAGTGTCTGGACCAACGTATCGGTCATGCGTGCTTGAAAAATATGAATATTGACTGTAAATGTATAGTCCAACCATTGAACTCAAACACTACGTCTACGTAATATTAGAGTTCAGTGAGTCAAAACTGTCTAAGTGACCACCCCCATAAAAAAGGCAATCTGTCTATAGTTATCACCCATATTGCCGCCCTCTCGGAGGAAACATTATAGTGTTGAAGAACGGGTCTATGCCACCTGTCTACAGTGGCCCCTTTCTGTGTTTCCCTTGGATGGGTTTGACTGTAGTGGTATATTCAAGTTAGGGCTGAGAAAAGGAATATATATCTATGTTCATGACTGACTTACTGCGAATAAAACGAGAACCAAACCAAGCTTCGCGACCTAGATCAAAAAGTTGAGAACAGACAGCCGTTATATCCAATTGTATTCATTCTTGTATTCACAATGGGTACAAAGTGCATTAGACCTTGTTTGTGACAGACGTTGGTTACTACAACACGTAAGACTTCACAATAATACATCATAGTTGGTTTTTGTGATATCTCTCTGTCATAAAAGTCAGTTTTGGAGTTAGCTCATGGATGCCTAAAGCGCAGTATGCAACATATCAAATCATTTGGTTACAGAATCACTCCCTACATGTATGGGGTGTAAATCCACTTTTTAAGAATCATATTGGGGATTCTAACTGTTTGATTCTTTCATTTTATTGGATATCCCTTACAAACGCTATGGTATATTTTAAAACATGCTTACAAATTATCATCATTAGATGTTCTTTTCTCTTTTGTATACTATTTTGAGAAAGTATTTGCATTATATGCGAGTTCACAACATGTACTGATGTAGTCTAGGCTTCCACCAACTTTAGAATTAAACAATCCACCTTATATCCACCCAATATGTAGACTTTTTGAAGCCAAGTACAATTATTCACACAGTTTTTTCATTTCTGCTGCCTCGAGATTACAGGCGAAGATAGGTTGTTTGAAGCCTGAACTACACGGTTAGATCACGCCCAAATTTTTGTGAATAATATGTGAATATTGCTCGGGTGAAAATAAATCACATTATTTGATATGTTAAGTTTCAAAGAATACCGTTTGATATTTTATTACATCGTCATGTGATCTTAATACGAAATCTATTGTCGAAATATTGTGAAGTTAATGATGATGATGATGATGATGGTGGTGGTGGTGGTGATGGTGATGATAAGGATAAAGTGTTGATGATGATGATGATGATGATAAAGAGAAGGAGGATGAGGAGAAGGTTACTCTGATGATGATGCTGATGCTGATGATGAAGAAGATGATGATATTGATTACCATTATGCTATATGATTATGATTAGTAGATAATAAAGAAGAAGATGATGATGATTACCATTATAATATATGATTACACAGTTGATGATGATGATGATTACCATTATAATATATGATTACGTAGTTGCTGATGATGATTACTATTATGATATATGATTATGTAGTTGATAATGACGAAGATGATGATGACTACCATTATGATATATGATTATGTAGGTGATGGTGATAATGATTACCATTAGGATATAATTATGTTTACGTAGTTGATGACTAATATACATCTTGTTATGATACCAAACACTTTGCCTTGAACATTTGAACAAAGTATGCCATCTTCTAAACTTCTCATTTCAAAAACTTTTATTCAAGATATAAGGAACAGAAAACGAAACTAAATTGAAATTGCCAGGCATCCACAATTATGTACACATAAGATACAAAACGGACCTGAGACCTGAGAGCAATGGAAAAATGAAACTTTATGAAACTTTATATATCTCGCAAGATACGTCATAATGTTGCCAAATTTTGTTTGATTGATCGCAACTTCAACATTTCATAACTCTCTTCTTTTTAATCGGTAGTTTGCTCAAACTTTCGCTGACCTGTTCTTCTCATTTTCTGCTTTTATCTATTAAAATTAATTCCATATCAGGGTGGACTTCCCCTTTCAAGTCGGATGACAACAACATGAGAAAAACATATAAAACACCCATACAGAATTATATGAAATACTTAAGGTTTATAGACAAAATTGAAGGTGAAACATGAGTCAATTTTGTGAAAAGCAGGGCTTGTATATAGATACATTCCCTCGGGTAAAATAAAGAGTAGTTTTCGACCTTTGCCGGGACAAATCGCAATATATTGCTAACAGTAAATGCAATTTATGACGATCAAATTTGTCAACATATTCGGCAAT
The DNA here is from genome assembly GCA_035222895.1 of Strongylocentrotus droebachiensis. Taxonomy (NCBI): domain Eukaryota; kingdom Metazoa; phylum Echinodermata; class Echinoidea; order Camarodonta; family Strongylocentrotidae; genus Strongylocentrotus; species Strongylocentrotus droebachiensis. The sequence goes on from JAVYIG010010219.1 coordinate 54,906, forward strand.
CTTAAAACCAGAGGAGAACATTAATATTTTTCTTGTTAAAAAAAGAAATCCCTTTTGGAAAGTGTTCGAATAACTTGTTTGCATATTTAGTCAATATCCACATCCATTTCGTTTAATTGTCTCGTAACGCCCTACTCACTGTATAACAAGTGATTTTCTTAACTATTTCTTGGTAATCCGAACCTGCAGCATATCCTTATCATTAAGAAAATATCTCTTTATTATCAGAGATAGAATTTTACGAAATAGGGCTGTAATAGTTAGGTACGCAAAATCAACTCACTTATCTGTAAAGAAAAGCATGTAAACTACACAATGAACATGAATAGAATACAGAAATGCCCTAATCAATTTTGTTGCCGTGATTTAGAAAATATATAGTACTAGAGAAGTGAATATTTACAAAATCAATAAGGTCTGTATCATAATGCGATAAAAATTCGTTAAAAATTTAATTCTCCTTTATCAGATCCTTTATCTGATCTGTGAATTGAAGTCGAAACACTATCCACTAAGAACAAAAGCCGACATGAATAAGTTTCTAATCATAAAAATCATTATACTGCAATATATTTTGCAATGATCTTCGTTTTTCACATTTGAACAGTAAGTGGCTAAGTCATGAAAATCATTACGGAAAATACTTTCAATTACAGAAAAGAATCAACCTCTTCATTGACGCGAATACCGAATGCAATCAGAGAAAATGAAGCTGCTGGAAGTAAAGATTGGGGATGCTGCAGCACCCCTGAGAGATTCGTTGGTATTTTGATCACAGCTTGGGATCCAATGGATTGTACGACAATAGCCCGGTTTACTAACCATATTCAAAGTTTCTTTCCTGGCGACCTAGTGACGAATTACTCCATTTACGTGGTATTAATGAATAAACTACAATATTGGGAATCCAGGCTGCATACATCATTGCTTGTTGCTATATCGAGCAAGCTTTGAGGTTGTCAAGAACGAACTTAGCTTAAAAAGTATGCACACAATTTAAATATGTTAGTGAATCGGTCTACTGTTCATTTCGTCTGACATAGCAACTTATATGTTGCTATTGTTTGTGGTATTGTAACAGGTGGTCAACTTTGGCAAAGTTACATGCCACTTTCTCAAGTTAGCTCATTGATGACTGACAGAAGATGTCACAAGGGGAATGAGATCTCGAGGTTTTGGGGATGGAGCTTAGCAAGTTTGAAAAATAAATATTTAAAAAAATATGTAAAAATCTATGAAAAAAATTCTGAAGTTTACATATCAAAATATGAAATGTATGCAGGACTGCACACCAATAGGAATACACTTGTTTTTCGATGTCATGGGCCCTTTAACCCTAATCTAAAACTCTAATCATAGCCCTATACGTTTGACACATAAAAAACCCAACAACAACAACAAACGGAGCAATAATTGTCACAGCAGCAAAATATGTCAGAGAAGTGCTGCAGGTGTGTTTGGGTGCTGCGTATGCTATCAGCGAATTTTGGTGTAAACATATAACAACAACAAAAACAGCCGAGGGGCCCTTTTAAGAGTATGCTGGGGATAATGCAAGGGTGATGTCAACAAAATTTGTAGTAAAAATGCACCCGTCAAAAACCCCACTGAAAAGCCGCGTCAAATTTCCATCGTAATTGAAGACAGAGAGAGAATGCCGATTAATGTTAAAGATGTCTAGTGGTCCATTGGGCTGGACTTTACACTTGTTGATGTTGGCAATGCGGTTACATCAGGCAGAAGGCCCGTCACTGCAGGTGGAATGACCTTGTCAATAGCTGTAAGAGTCACAAATGAGAGGGGGGAGAATACATTTATATCAGTCATTCTGTTTCTTTTGTAACATAGCTAATTATAGATAATTATGAATAGAAAATACACGAAGGTATGTAATATGTGATAATTATGTGGGATAGGTTATAATGATCTAGCTCTAAGTATATGAGTAATTCTTTTTTTTGTTATTGTCTTTAGCAATTATACAACAAAGTGCAAATATGTTTCCTGAACATTTTGGCTGTATTGGGAAGCAGGGAATATTTTGCAAAATAAATAAATTAGGGATTAATTAATTAGGGAGTATGTGCGCGAGTGTGAGTGTATTGTGGGCGGTGTGGAGAGGGGCTGGGCGTCGTACCACATTATTCTGTTCACGTTGCCTTTCCTTTCTCCTTCCTGTCTTTCTCTTGCTCCTCTGTTCACCTTTCGATGGGATGGGGGGGGGCCGGATGTGTCCTGCCCAGGCGCGTAGCCAGGGGGGCGGTCGCCCCCCCCCCCCAAAAAAAAAAAAAAAAAAAAAAAAAAAACGCCGGCCAAAAAAAAAAAGAGAGAAAAAAAAAAAGGGAAGAGGACGTAGGAAGAAAAAGGATTAAGAGTCGATAACGGTTCAACGAATTGTCTTCTTTCTCTAATAATTTAATGAAATTGTCAAAGCTTCCGCGCTTCGCGTGGGAGGGGGGAGAACTGAATTCAGATAAGGATTAAGAGTCGAGAACGGTACAACGAATCGTCTTCTTTATCTAATAATTTATGAAACGTCAAAGCTTGAGGTGTTGTGGTCGAGTGGATACGTCGCCGGACTGTCGATCACAAGGTCCGCGGTTCGAGTCCCGCCGCTGCACTAATGTCCTTTGGCAAGACATTGATCTACATTTGCCACACTCCACCCAGGTGAAGTAAATGGGTACCTGGTAGGAATTTATTCCTTGAAACGCAGCGCGCGTAACAGCTGCACTGCATAAAGCCAGGGTAATTATGCTGCATTATTGTAGAGCACTTAGAGACTTCTGACAAAGTAAGTGTTAGGCGCTATATAAGCACTGTAATTATTATTATTTAAAGCTTCGCGCGGGAGTGGGGGAAACTGAATTCAGACAAGGATTAAGAGTCGTTTGAGAATGGTACAACGAATCGTCTTCTTTCATTAATAATCTAATGAAACGTCAGAGTTTGTTTCAAACGGGGAACTTGTTTCAAACAAGGATTAAGAGTCGAGGACGGTACAACGAATCGTCTTCTTTCTCTAATGAAACGTCAAAAGAAACTAAATTTAGATAAGGATTAAGAGTCAAGAACGGTCCGACGAATCGTTCTCTTTCTCTAATAATGCAATGAAACGTCAAAGCTTTCGCGCTTCCTGCACCCATCCCCCCTGCACCCATCCCTTCCTGCACCCATCCCCCTAAGTGATTCGCACGCTTCGCGTGCTCACCCCCCCCCCCTAAAATGAAATCCTGGCTACGCGCTTGGTCCTGCCCTTCGTGCCGATGGTAGCTACGCCAATGATTACGTCACAATATCTTCCTTACCTGCTTGTATCAACTTCACGGCATCCTCGACGCCATTTTCCTTCATGACATCCTTCAGAGTCTCGGCCTGTTCCAAACCGTTGCCATGTTTAGTCTTCCACGCGGTCAAGAGAGCGGTAATCAAATCGTTCTTCGAATGGGTCGCGACATCCCTCTTCTCGATGTCTACGATATCGAAGCCAAGATCGACGAAGAGGATTGTGATATTACCAAGCGGAATCTTCGCAGCGATCTTAAGATTGAGAGAATCGGTGATGATTATAGCACTAGCATTGGCCATCTGTGAAATGATTAGTAAAACAAAAGTGAAGTATCAGTACTTTAGAGCGAAAAGTAATATAATTTTGTCGTAAACGTAATCGTAAACCGTGTACCCAATATGCCCAGTGCATTTTGAGGCATGAATCGTGCCGCATGTAAAGAAATTGGTTAGATATAGCCTACCTGTGCGCCGTCTAATCAATAAAGTTATAGAGGAAAAATAGTCATTCGGGAGTTGCATGGCGAATTAGTGGAATTGACGCTTTTCGTCTATCAACATTGATCGATCACCCTGACAACGCGATGATCAATTTTAAAAACGAATTATTACCTGACATTTATTGAATCATTTATTGAACTAATTATTAGTTTCAATGATCGGTGACGCATAGCTTATTTGATGAATCTGATTTTCATGTTCTCACTTCGCTATTGCATGGGCAAATAATACTGGCAGCAATACCGCTACAAATAGTTTGGAAGAACACCATTCGGGTTATAAATTGCCGCTAGCATTTTTCATATTTGTGGAGCGACAGGAGAGTCAAGTTTGACAGAGATGAGAGCTCTAAAAGAATCCACTATTATTATTTTTCTCATTCATATTTTATCTTAAGCTCTATGGCTACAAACCAATTATTAATGAAAGACCAAGACAGAAGAGAACGAGAGAAGAGAGGGCTAGGGAGAGAGAGAGAGAGGGAGACAGAGACAGAGAAAGAGAGAGAGAAAGAGAGAAAGAAAGAGGGTAAACAATAACAAATCAAAACAATACGATATACCGACAATCAAATCTAACATGACCAGGGGCGTAGACAACGGGGGGGGATGAGGGGGATGCATCCCCCCCCCCCCACCTCACAAGGTGGGGGGGATGGCATGTACAATCATCCCCCCAGGTTTTGGGGAATGATATTTGCATACTTAATAAGTCATAATGATGATAATAATAGTAATAATAATAATGATAACAATTATAATATTAATAATAATAATAATTATGATGATGATAATAATAATCCTCATCATTATTGTAATTGTGTTTATTGTTATTAGCCGCATTCACACGGTGAAAGCCACTTCAGACGGTAAAAAAAAGAAAATCTTACAAGTATTTTGTGGTTATCTTGTGGTTTGGAAACCACAAGATAACCACAAGATTAAACAGGCGCGGATCTACGGGGGGGGGGGGGTTTAGGGGGTTTAAACCCCCCTTGGGCGGCCCAAAAAAACAAACAAACAAAATAAGGAAAAAAAAGAAAAAAAAAAAAAAGAAAAAAGAACGCACGCTGGAGAGAAACCCTTTCAAGTGCAAATATTGTGAGAAGATATTCAACTCATCTGGTAACTTAACCAAACACATGATAACTCTGGATATAACTGTGTATTTAACTGTTACTTGATTTAAAAAGACGTTATCATGCACTGCTTTTTATGGTCTCCATTGTGTTAAAAGATGCCAGGAAAACATCACTTACGGGGTTCAAATAAACACCCCCCAAAAAATCGGCTCGCCGCTTCGCGGCTCGTGGACGATGCTCCGCATCGTCATTATTTTGGTCAACCCCCCCCTTAGCTAAAAGCTAGATCCGCCCCTGAGTCATCCCCCCAGGTGTACGAACCTGTCTACGCCACTGAACATGACTGAACCTGGTAGATAGAGCATCATACATTAGCTCTGTGATAAAACATGGCGCGCGCATGTACTTCCGTGACTCACATCGAAATAAAAATGAAATACTGATTGGATTCAGCTATTAACATTCAATTATCATGACCTCAATTTGTCTGCCACATATAGGCCTCAAAGGCTCAATGTCACTCTATATCACCTAATAACTGTGGCAATATTCTACTATTAATCAGATGTGAGGAAAGTATACGTGTATTTTACCTTGCTTGGTAGCAGAACTTCCTGGTATATCCTCTTGGTAGCAGATTAAAAATAGCGCCTGTTTGAGATATGATATACTGACTGATGAGTGGCATTATGATATCATTTTAATGCAATACACTCACAAATGGGGGAATCCCACGAAACAGCTTTCAATAGAACATATTGATTGAACTCTTGGTTTGCTTATTGACAAAAGAACTGATTCCAATTGTACTTTCCACCATGGCTGTGCCTAAAATGACAGAGCGCAAACAGTTGCTGTCAGAAATATGAGTGAATTTATTAAAATAAATGATCAAGTACCGTTTTGAAATTGATATCAATGTGTCTATACTATCATTAAGCGAACTTTTTAAATTCTATTTATAGATAATGAGATTGAAAATTATCTAAGTAGGCCTATATAATTATATTAGCATAATGTTTTTTTCGTTTTAAAAGATTTTAATTTTGAGACGTTCTTGTTTCCTTGCTTGCTTGCTTATCAGAGATATTCGAGATAGTGAAACCTCTGAAACTATGGGAATTTATTCGTCTGCATTTTTTTACATCTGTACCCCTCCCCCCCCGTCATACAAATAAAGTAGTATAGACGACAAGGTATAGTACGCACCGATTGCCTCATTATTTTGGATGAACCTGAACGTGCTATAGAGCTACATTTTATATTAGCTCTGTGATCAAACATGGCGGGCGCATGTACTTTCGTGACTCATATCGAAGCATGCAATACTGATTCAAGTATTAACATTCAATTATCATGACTCCAACTTTACCGCCACATAATAGGCCTCAATATTGTTTTATATCACCTAAAAACTAGGCAATATTTTTACTATTAATAAACAGTGAAGAAAATATACATTTAGGGGCCTATATTACCTCGTTTGGTTGATTTTCTTCCTGGTATATATCCTCTTGGTAGCAGATTAGAAATGGCGCCTGTTTGAGATATGATATACTGATGAGTGGCACTATAATAATCACCACCAATATTTTGATGCAATACACCCTCAAACGGGGGAATCCCACTTAACTGCTTTTAATAGAACATATTCATTGAACTCTTGGTTTGCCCATTGACAGAAAGAGTGAAGTCCAATTGTACTTTACAAAGTGGCTGTGCCTAAATGAAATAGCACAAACAGCTGTTGTTATAAATATGAGTGAATTTATTAACCTAAATGATCAAGTACCGTATCGAAATATATATCAATGTATCTATACTATGATAAAACGATTTGTATTTTCTATTTATAGATAATGAGATTGTGAATTATGTAAGTATACGTATCAGCATCTTTTTTTGTTTAAAGGATAATCATTTTGAGATGTTTTTTTTCCTCACTTGCTTGCTTATCAGAGATTTTAAAGATAATACAAATGCTTCCGGAAATAGGGGAATTTATTTTGTTAGCAATTTTTGACACCTGTGCCCGCCCCACCTCCGTCCAGACAAAATAAAGTAGTACATACAACAGGTATAGTACGCGCCGATTTTGGATGAACCTGAACCTGCTAGATAGAGCTACATTATAGCTCTGTGATAAAACATGGCGGACGCATACTTCCGTGACTCACATCGAAATAAAAATGAAATACTGATTGGATTCAGCTATTAACATTCAATTATCATGACCTCAATTTGTCTGCCACATATAGGCCTCAAAGGCTCAATGTCACTCTATATCACCTAATAACTGTGGCAATATTCTACTATTAATCAGATGTGAGGAAAGTATACGTGTATTTTACCTTGCTTGGTAGCAGAACTTCCTGGTATATCCTCTTGGTAGCAGATTAAAAATAGCGCCTGTTTGAGATATGATATACTGACTGATGAGTGGCATTATGATATCATTTTAATGCAATACACTCACAAATGGGGGAATCCCACGAAACAGCTTTCAATAGAACATATTGATTGAACTCTTGGTTTGCTTATTGACAAAAGAACTGATTCCAATTGTACTTTCCACCATGGCTGTGCCTAAAATGACAGAGCGCAAACAGTTGCTGTCAGAAATATGAGTGAATTTATTAAAATAAATGATCAAGTACCGTTTTGAAATAGATATCAATGTGTCTGTACTATCATTAAGCGAACTTTTTAAATTCTATTTATAGATAATGAGATTGAAAATTATCTAAGTAGGCCTATATAATTATATTAGCATAATGTTTTTTTCGTTTTAAAAGATTTTAATTTTGAGACGTTTTTGTTTCCTTGCTTGCTTGCTTATCAGAGATATTCGAGATAGTGAAACCTCTGAAACTATAGGAATTTATTCGTCTGCAATTTTTTACATCTGTACCCCTCCCCCTCCCCCCTCCCCCCCCCCCCCCGTCATACAAATAAAGTAGTATAGACGACAAGGTATAGTACGCGCCGATTGCCTCATTATTTTGGATGAACCTGAACGTGCTATAGAGCTACATTTTTATATTAGCTCTGTGATCAAACATGGCGGGCGCATGTACTTCCGTGACTCATATCGAAACAAAAATGCAATAATGATTCAAGTATTAACATTCAATTATCATGACTCCAACTTTACCGCCACATAATAGGCCTCAATATTGTTTTATATCACCTAAAAACTAGGCAATATTTTTACTATTAATAAACAGTGAAGAAAATATACATTTAGGGGCCTATATTACCTCGTTTGGTTGATTTTCTTCCTGGTATATATCCTCTTGGTAGCAGATTAGAAATGGCGCCTGTTTGAGATATGATATACTGATGAGTGGCACTATAATAATCACCACCAATATTTTGATGCAATACACCCTCAAACGGGGGAATCCCACTTAACTGCTTTTAATAGAACATATTCATTGAACTCTTGGTTTGCTCATTGACAGAAAGAGTGAAGTCCAATTGTACTTTACAAAGTGGCTGTGCCTAAATGAAATAGCACAAACAGCTGTTGTTATAAATATGAGTGAATTTATTAACCTAAATGATCAAGTACCGTATCGAAATATATATCGATGTATCTATACTATGATAAAACGATTTGTATTTTCTATTTATAGATAATGAGATTGTGAATTATGTAAGTATACGTATCAGCATCTTTTTCTTTTAAAGGATAATCATTTTGAGATGTTTTTTTCCTCACTTGCTTGCTTATCAGAGATTTTAAAGATAATAAAAATGCTTCCGGAAATAGGGGAATTTATTTTGTTAGCAATTTTTTACACCTGTGCCCGCCCCACCTCCGTCCAGACAAAATAAAGTAGTACATACAACAGGTATAGTACGCGCCGATTTTGGATGAACCTGAACCTGCTAGATAGAGCTACATTATTATATTAGCTCTGTGATAAAACATGGCGGACGCATACTTCCGTGACTCACATCAACACAAATGCACTACTGATTCAGCTATTAAGATTCAATTATCATGAACTCAATTTTACCACCCATATAAGCCTCAATGTCGTTCTGAATTATCTAAAAACTAGGCAATATTTTACTATTAATCAGAAGTGAGGAAAGTATACGTGTATATTATTACCTTGCTTGGTAGCAGGTCTTCCTGGTATATCCTCTTGGTAGCAGATTAGAAATGGCGCCTGTTTGAGATATGATATACTGACTGATGAGTGGCAATATGATATCATTTTAATGCAATACACTCACAAATGGGGGAATCCCACGTATCAGCTTTCAATAAAACATATTCTTTGAACTCTTGGCTTGCTTATTGACAAAAGAAGTGATGAAGTCCAATTGTATTTTACACACAGTGGCTGTGCCTAAATGATATAGCGCAAATATGAGTGAATTATTAACATAAATGATCAAGAACCGATCGAAATATATAACAATGTGTCTATAATTATGATTTACCGATCATTATTTTCACGTTTTAGATGACGAGGTTGTGAATTATCTGGTAGTGGTGGTTATGTTACATATTAGCATAAAGGTTTTTATTTAAAGGATAATCATTTTGAGATGTGTTTTTTCCTCGCCTGCTTGCTTATCAGAGATTTTCAATAAAGTGATGCTTCTGAAATTATAGGAATTTATTTGTCAGCAATTCTTAACAACTGTGCCCCCCCCCACCCCCGCCATACAAATAAAGTAGTATAGAGAAAAAGGTATAGTACGTGCGGATTGTCTCAATATTTTGACTGAACTTGAACCTGCTAGATATAGGCTAGGAAAGATATTACAGTTTTAGGTAAACGTCAAACAAATTGCAATTCAATTGTTGTCACTGCAATGCATTTCAGTGAGGTCCTCTAAATGGGTTCCAAAAAGTCCAACGAAATCCAAGTAGTGGAAGTGTCCCTAATTTGCATAAATCCAATATGGCCGCGGCTATTTCGAGGATTTCAACATTGATTTTGTCATATTTTTCAAATTGTATAGGCTGTTGTGGCACTAAAGGAGTAGGAAAGTGATCTGCTGTACATTTTGTATCATCTAAAATACCCATATAATACAGTTACATCACACACCTGAAACAAATCCCCCGCACACCCACACCCACACAAACCAACATGTAATTTATGCTCAATTATCACCTAAGCAGATGATGTTATTGAATTATGCACTTGACAAATATCATGTCATTTTAATTATATTGAAAACACTAAAACAAACAAATTCAGAAAAATGGCCCTTATGAATATCGGTACAAACACAAGAGCTGTTGGTTGGGCTACATTATTATTAACTCTGTGATAAAACATGGCGGGCGCATACTTCTGTGACTCACATCAACAAAACTGCACTACTGATTCAGCCATTAACATTCAATTATCATGAACTCAGTTTTACCACCACATATAGGCTTTATATGCTTTTGTATATTATCTAAAAACTGTCGGCAATATTTTACTATTAATCAGAAGTGAGGAAAGTATACACTGTAAACAAATAATAGTCGAAATAACTCAATAAAATTGAGGAAAAGAATTGCCTTATTTTTATTAAGTAAATATTACCTACGGCATCTTAAGTAGAATTTACTTATTTTGCTGAATACATTTTTACGCAGTTAAATCGAGTTACATTAACGTAAATAATTTAAGTATTGTAATAATTTTAGATAATTAAAAAAAAGCTATGATAGGATTACATATTGCACGATTTGGTACCCATCTAATCTAACAATCTAACAAGTAACATCCACTAATCTAACCGTATATATATATATATCTACCACCATCACAAACTATTTCATACGCTTCAATTCGACACATATTGAAAGGCTCCAAATTTTATATATACTTGATCGAAGCATCTTAAAAGGAAAATTGGTTGACAATTTCCTGAAATATCAAGTTTTTATTTGTTTTGAACTGGGTAACAATTAAAAATTGTATTGTCTTTGCTTAGCCATGTTAAATGAATTAGTAAATGTTTTAAAGTCCTTAAATTTTCATTCAACCACAAACAAAAATTGTTTTATTTAAAAAAGAGTTTAATTTGGTCTTAATGAATATTCATAAATTATGTAAATATTTCTATTACGCACTGCATCGGTCCTTACTTTAAAAAGATAAGAATAATCAACATAAATTGTTTGAGTAATACGTATAATTTCTGATTTCGAGTTAAAATTACTAAATTAATACAAGCTGAAATTACTTAAGTTTTTATGTATTTGATTTTACTTAAATATTCCACGTAAGTTTTACTAAATTGAAAGTTTGAGTTAGCAAGACTTAAATTTAGTGCGTAAGTGGCAAAACTAATGTTTTCAAGTAAATTCTACATGGAAAAAATACGTAAAAATTTCCAATGAACAAATTATTTTTTACAGTGTACGTGTATATTACCTTGCTTGGTAGCGGGTCTTCCTGGTATATCCTCTTGGTAGCAGATTAGAAATGGCGCCTGTTTGAGATATGATATTCTGATAAGTAGCATTATGATATCATTTTAATGCAATACACCCACAAATGGGGGAATCCCACATAAAAGCTTTTAATAGAACATATTGATTGAACTCTTGGCTTTGTTATTGACAAAAGAACTGAAGTCCAATTGTACTTTACACACAGTGGATGTGCCAAGATGAAATAGCACAAACAGTTGTTGTCAGAAATATGAGTGAATTTATGAAAATAAATGATCAAGTACCGTATCGAAATATATATCAATGTGTCTATACTATGATAAACGATTTTTATTTTCTATTTATAGATGAGATTGTGAATTATCCAAGTATACATATTAACATTTAAAAAAAAAAATTGTTATGGATAACAATTTGTAGATGTTTCTTTTTCCTCGCCTGCTTGTGATGCTTCTGAAATTATGGGAATTTATTTGTCAGCAATTCTTAACAATTGTGTCCCCCCCCCCCCCCCCACACCCCCGTCATACAAATAAAGTAGTATAGACAACATGGTATAGTACGTGCGGATTTGACTGAACTTGAACCTGTTATAATTATAGCTCTGTGATAAAACATGGCGGGCGCATGTACTTCCGTGACTCACATTGAAAAGAAAAAAAATGCACTACTGATTCAGCTATTAACAAATTATCATGAACTCAATTTTACCACCACATATAGATTTTTTATCCTTTTATATTATTTAAAAACTGTAGGCAATATTTTACTATCAGAAGTGAGCAAAAATATATTCGTGTATTTTACCTTTCTTGGTAGCGGAACTTCCTGGTATATCCTCATGTATAGCAGATTAGAAATGGCGCCTGTTTGAGATATGATATACTGATGACGGCGTTATGATATCATTTTAATGCGATAAACCCACAGACGGGGGAATCCCACGTAACAGCTTTCAATAGAACATATTGATTGAACTCTTGACTTGCTTAAGGGGCTTTCACACCGGGCCTTGCGTAGAGTTGCGTAGAGTTGTGTAGCGACTACGCCGATCGTACGCAACCCTACGCCGATCGTACGCAACCCTACGCAACTGTACGCGGAGGGACGAAAATTGGTACGCGAGATGAACGCAAAAAATTAAACATGTTTATATTTTTTCGCGTACCTTCGGCGTAGACTTTTTACGCAGAAACTACGCAACTGTACGCCAAGCCTACGCAACTGTACGCCAAGCCTACGCAACTATACGCCAAGCCTACGCAACTGTACGCCAAGCCTACGCAACTGTACGCCAAGCCTACGCAACAATACGCTACCATACGCCAGTCCGACGAAGCATTAAAAACGTATAAAGATTTTTTTGTTGTATATACCTGGATGTAAACTTGGCAGGTATTGATCATTATTTTGAAGGGAAATGCTATTTTTGTTTACATGTGTGCGTTCTCATATTTATTCTGTTCATGAAGAAAAAGTGTTTCTTTGACTTTATGTTGTATTCTTGATTGTAATTCTGTATGTACTACTACAAGGATTTTCAGACTGACATGTTTTGCTTGTTATGGTTTATTCAATTTGTGATGTTGACATCTCAGGCTGTTGATATAATAAACAGAGATAAGACTCACAAACTGATGCCTCATGCGAAATGTTATTATGTTTTGTGGAAATCTGTATGTATTTGTGTCGGTTTGTTTGCTTGTGTGTACGTTTATGGCCCTGTTTGTATGTTTGTAAAATAATTTTGTTTAATTGAAATGAGCAAAGAAATAATTTTGTCTCACTCTGTTAGTGAGACTGAGTGAGTGTGTACGTCAGAAGTAATATGACTAACATTTATATTATTACATTGTCACATACATATACGCTACGGACAAAGGACAACAGCTATCGTCTTCAAACTTTCAGGAAACTGTTATAGAATGATATTTACAAATGAGTGAAAAAAAGGGATATGTTCAACAAATATCAGACTTCTGTCCACATTTATTCACAAATCAAAATAAGCGCTCTTTTGTTGGCGTTTTGAGGTATCGGATCACATCACGTGACTTGCAATGTACATCAACAGAAAGTTCATTTATTACCCTTGTGAATGAGTATAATAATGTAGTACATCCACAAAAATAATATCTTGAACGAAGTAACATTACTGCAAAATAGCCTCAACATTTGTTAATACCTACTAAAAAAATTGAAAATATAACGGTCAAAACCGTGTACCAAATGCCACTTTTGGCAACCCTACGCCAGGCCTACGCAAGCGTACGTAACCCTACGCCAGGCCTACGCAAGCGTACGTAACCCTACGCCAATTGCCTACGCCGTAGGTACGCGGTGCCTACGCACAGGGTACGTAACTATACGCAAGCCTACGCAAAACCTACGCAGGGACTAAGCCGAAGCATCAATTTATTCATGAGTACGCAGCTTAACTTCGGCGTAGTCGGTACGCAACACTACGCACCTCTACGCAGATCCGGTGTGAAAGGCCCCTTATTGACAAAAGAACTGAACTCCAATTGTATACTTCACACCGTGGCTGTGCCTAAATGAAATAACGCAAACAGAATGAGTGAACATAAATGATCAAGAACCACATCGAAATATATATCAATGTGCCTATACTATGATTTACCGATTTGTATTTTTGTTCAATTTATTGATAATGAGATTGTAATATGTAAATATACATTTTAGCATAAGGTTTTTTTTTTTTTTTTTTTTTTAAAGATAATAATTTTGAGATGTTTTTTTTGTCAGTGCTTGCTTGCTTGCTTATCAGAGTTTGTCAAGATAATAATGATGCTTCTGGAAATATGGGAATTTGTTTGTAAGCAATTTATTGTTGACACATGTGTCAAAAATGCATGTCCGGTGAGGTGCTGTTAGATGGCGCCCCACAAACGAAGAACTTTAGTCTCTCAGGATATGTTGTACAACTATTCACAGCGTTTCAGTACCATTTTCATTTTCAATAAATATGAATATTGAATATAATTTTTTTAAGGATTTTATTTTTGTGTGTATAGATATATCTTAATTTTATTCAAATTGTGTGACCTGTACATTCAGGAGCGCGGTGGTTCAGTGGTTCAAGGAGTGGTCCCGTAACCAAGAGGTTCCCACTTCGAAACCAAGTTGATGCCCAAGACTGCCTCTTGGTTAATAAATATTCTTCATATGAAGTCCTTCGGATAGGAATTGCAAAGTACGTCCGTCTCTTTGCTTATCTACTAACAGGGGGGGGGGGGGGTAATGGAAAATCAGAAGGATGGTGAATTTGTTTGCATACTGGAGGATCATTTTTTTGTTCTATTGTAAAAGGATTCAGATATACTGGAAAATATATCTAGGATGATCTACTTTATGTTTGAAGAAGAAATAGTAATAAATATGGGGTTTTTAATATGGTATTACAATTTTAAAAAACGAAGTTTGAAGTGATCAATTTTATGATCAATTTTGCACAGTTTACCGGTTACAATTATCATTTAAGAAACACATTAAACAATTTGCAGCATAAGAACAAAAGGCTGATCGTTGAATTAATTTCATCATTAATTTATCTGAAACACTCAGGAATTAAACAATTCAATGTCAAAGAAGTGAAGAAAATATTGATATGTTGTAATTTCCAGCAAATATTCCATTGTTCACCTTTGATAAATATTATTTGTGTTTTGTATATGTTTGTAAATATGTATAACATGTAAACATAGTGAACAAAATAAATCCTCATGGAAGAGGCAAAGAGAAAAACAATACTGGAGGAGACGCGCTCGAGGAATATACTTCTCCCGCTTCTTTTTCTCATATCCTCTACGGGTTCGTTAGCCCTACAAACGAAGAGGCATATTAATCGTATGAGGAGAAGTATTATCTGTACAAGATAAATACTAATGAACATATTAATATCTTTCATACCGATAACGAATGAAGTCCTTCATTCAATTTGAAAAGCTTTATGTCCTTCTATACTACGAGAAATACGACGCAAAGTCCATCGAATGTGAGGATAAATATGAATACTGCATTTACAGTTGTACTGAGAACGTATCAAAAATCAATGATTGTGATTCAAACAAGAGAAATGCGTTGAAATATAATGAGATATAAAAGTAAGAGTTCCGTCACGAGACGGAATAGAATTCTTTTGGCATTCTCTTATAGGAAATGGATATTACAAGATCGTTTGAACATATATTTAAAGGTGTTCACAGAGCTTGCCATTTTCAAACAACTATAAAAAGTTGTGATTTATGTAAATCAATCGCAACTTGAAATCAATCGCAACTGTGTACTCAAAAGATAGGAGTTGCGATTATAATATCAAGCTGTAACTGATTCTAATCAAATATTATTGCAACTTCTATAACAATCGAACGTCGACAACCCATTGAAAATGAAAACATTAACATATATTTTAATTGGAACAATGACCTATTTACTACTTGTATGCCTAAAAAAATTGTTTCTTTTGATGACTGAAAAGCTTGTAAGAGACTTGCCATGTATAGCAACAGTTAATGTATTCGAAGTGGATTCAATCTCTAGAGGTTTCATTATAGCCGTGTTCACGCGATGGCAATTTTGGTCGGCATAAAGGTCGTGTTTATAGAGCTAGTCAGCGTATATGGTAAGGTCGGCACTCCCCCCCCCCCGAAAATTTGGTCGACCGATATTTGGTTCAGTTGGGGGGGGGGGGGTAAGGTCACCTTTTTTTGGTCACCCTTTAGCACTTTTTTTTTTTAAATAAAAAAAATTGAGGAGGGGGCTTTCCTCCCTGAAACACACACATAAACAATTGAGGGGGTGAACCCCCCCCCCCCCCCC
>JAVYIG010010220.1:0-71033 GCA_035222895.1 Strongylocentrotus droebachiensis
AAATCGTTATATCTATGGATATTTCAGCCGTCTCTGAACCAATTTTTATCAAACAAAGATGATTTTGTTACTTAAATTGTATGTTCTTTTAAATTTGACACTCAGTTTTTCATCATCTCACACAAAAATTATTTGTGCAGCGCCCTCTGCAACAGAACTCAACTATCCCTTAAACTTACCCCTGTTCCTCATCCACCTCCAAAGAATAAAGGTCAGTGGATAATCCGGTTACAAAGTTCGTCTCATTCCCTGGAAATGCGCTACCTTGTCCAATATCCACAGTCGTTATTTTCTTTGACCCTCCGTAGGCGATGTACAGAATGCGTGATGATCCAGCGATCGCAATTTCTCGTGGGTCTACGATTCAAATGAAATCATGAATTATAAACGTCTTTAAATGTGTGTGTGTGTGGGGGGGGGGGGATCCTAACGATTGGTTTACTCTAAATTCTTTATTTTTTCTCCATTTTTAGATCCGAAATAGATAGACAGAAGATAATAGCATTTAATAAGCAAACAAACATAACAAACAAACAAAGATTGCATGATATATTACAAATCATAATACATTCAAAGTTGTTCGATGTCCCTCTCATAAAGAATATATGCTGTGCCATCAGCTCTATTTTAGTGTCATATGGTGTCAGATTCCTTGATACTTTGTATTCGTATATACTAAGATTCATGATATGATTCTATATTTTTATTAAATCATTGGAGAGCGTATTCTTGGTTTCCTTTATTGAAAAGGCTATATTTGTTTCCACTCCACTATACCACACAGAGCTACGTGCACTTCCACTATTCGTTAAACACACACATACAAATTATATCTGAGCGTATTCCAAAGTTTAACTTGGGATATTTTCTATACCATACCCTTGCCGTTTCCAAAAGTGACCTGCTGCCTGTTTCCTCCATCCTCATCAGCACGATAAACTCGATCTTCCTGATAGTCATTCCAGTAGATCTTCTTCTCCACGCAGTCATAGATAAAATGACCGGGTCGTTCAGTGGATGGTATAGCAGTGAAGTTTAGGTCATCTTCTAGATCTGCAACAAAAATCCAGTTTTGAGCTGTCACAAACATCTTTGCAGTCGATTCTGAAATAAATGGGTGAAAGGAGGTAATTTTTTTCCACAAAGTTTTTCCTCGTACGTATATTAAAACATTCGACATTCTTTGATATTTAGATTGTATTAATCAGTTATTGACCAGCACTTCAATGAATAATAGTCTGATCAAGAAATACAACTATGTGCCCCTTCAATTGTGAACAACAATGCTAATGTACACATCAATATCTGTCGTTCTCCGTTCTTGAGAGCTGGTAAAAAGATAATCAATTAAGGTATACACTTCAGTCACATTCCAGATGCTGATATACAATACCTTAACGAAGCGTAGACAATATACTATTTCTCTTTTCAACAACTATTCTCTGTCACAGAGGGATCGAATGATTATTTATACTACGTGTAATGCAATATAAAGATTGTTGACGTTCGTAAACTTCTTGAATTTGTGTTATGCATCTCTTGAGGTGAGTAATTACTTAACGTATATATATTTATACCAAAAAAAACTTAAATGTGATGACTATAACTGCAAAGGGTTATGATTATCGATCATTCTGACCAACCATGCGAACTTAACGAATGTAAGGAAAGGAGAAACAAAACTGATAAATGTCTGCACTAAGTGACAGATATATTGATATATATATATATATACATATATATGTATATATATATATATTGTGTTTAGCTTTACTTCTACTCCAAACTAAATGATCCCTATTATGACTGCCTGGAAATCGATTTCCACTCGTGATCATTAGATTTGAGAGAGAAACAGATAAGTGCAACACATACAAGAGAGAGAAATAGAGCGAGAGAGAGAGAGCAATTGAGGGAGAGAGAAGGGGGAGGGATGATGATGGATGATACTGAAGTTTTCTTATGAGTAGTTGTAGTATGTGAGGTGGTTGAGCCCGTCGTAGACATCGGTGTGGTGTCTTGCTTAGTAGTTGATTCTGAATAACAGAAGATGATATACACATATGATGATTCGATCTTGGGGAAAATGAGTTTCTTTCCATATACAGCCAAATTTAATTGAAAGATGGAAAGACTGAGAGAGAGAGAGAGAGAGAGAGAGAGAGAGAGAGAGAGAGAGAGATAGAGGTAACATGCTTACCGGTAGTTGTAGTGGGATTTGGTGTGGTCGAGTCCGATATAGATTTGGTTGTTGCTTCAAGAGAAGTAGTGGATGCTGAAAAACGAATTTAAGTCGAACGAAGACGTTTAGAATTCGAGCGATAAAAACAGAATATCAAGATCTAAATTCTATCCAATAATTTCATATTTCAAACGACATTCCTATCAATATTTTCCAGTGGAATCCACCCAAGGGTAGTGGTAAATTAATATTTTAAAGGTAGAATCAACGATGTAATATGTATATATATATATATATATATATATATATTGTGTTTAGCTTTACTTCTACTCCAAACTAAATGATCCCTATTATGACTGCCTGGAATTGATTTCCACTCGTGATCATTAGATTTGAGAGAGAAACAGATAAGTGCAACACATACAAGAGAGAGAGAGAGAGAGAGAGAGGGGAGAGAGAAGGGGGAGGGATGATGATAGATGATACTGAAGTTTTCCTACGAGTAGTTGTAGTATGTGAGGTGGTTGAGCTCGTCGTAGATATCGGTGCGGTGTCTTGCTTAGTAGTTGATTCTGAATAACAGAAGATGATATACACATATGATGATTCGATCTTGGGGGAAATGAGTTTCTTTCCATATACAGGCAAATTTAATTGAAAGATGGAAAGACTGAGAGAGAGAGAGAGAGAGAGAGAGATAGAGGTAACATGCTTACTTGTAGTTGTAGTGGGATTTGGTGTGGTCGAGTCCGATATAGAATTGGTTGTTGCTTCAAGAGAAGTAGTGGATGCTGGAATCGAATTTAATTTGAACGAAGACGTTTAGATTTCGAGCGATAAAAACAGAATATCAAGATCTAAATTCTATCCAATAATTTCATAATTCAAACGACATTCCTATCATTATTTTCCAGTGGAATCCACCCAAGGGTAGTGGTAAATTAATATTTTGAGAGTTCAAGGTTCAAGGTTCATTTTATTTATTTCTTTCACAACATTTTTACATATAATAATAATAGAACAAAAACAGCATAGGAAAAAACAAAATTTTAGTGCAATTTTCAGTCGATATATAATCCAAACGAAAGAAAGTGGAGACCTTAGAAAAGCTGGGCTTGTAAGAGCATGCCCCAGTCGTAAAAAAATAGGAAAAAATAGGGGAAAAACAGGGAAAAAATAGTCCCGAAAATATAATTTTTTTCTATTTTTTTCCTATGTTTTTCCTATTTTTCAGACCTGAAAATAGGAAATAAATAGGGAAAAAATAGTGTAGAAAAAAGTGAAGAAAATAGTAAAAAAATAGTGATAACTAGGTGCTTAGTGAAAAATGAAAAATAGTGACGAAATAGGAAAAAAATAGTGAGAAAATAGGAAAAAAATAGTAAGAGAATAGGAAAAAATAGTAAGAAAATAGGGAAAAATAGTAAGAAAATAGGAAAAAAATAGTAAGGAAATAGGAAAAAAATAGTAAGAAAATAGGAAAAAAATAGTAAGAAAATAGGAAAAAAATAGTAAGAAAATAGGGAAAAATAGTAAGAAAATAGGAAAAAAATAGTAAGGAAATAGGAAAAAAATAGTAAGAAAATAGGAAAAAATAGTAAGAAAATAGGGGAAAATAGTAAGAAAATAGGAAAAAAATAGTAAGGAAATAGGGGGGGGGATCACTCATCCTTTACTTTCATGGATTTCTCAAGCACTACCATCTCACACATCCAGTCAACGACTCTGTACATTCAACTAAATCATACAGTGCAAACTTGATATAAAGAGATCAGTTTATACCTGAAATGACAAGGTAATTTACCAGCTTTTGGGGGTTAAGATTTCTTGGTTGCACATGACCTCATTGTCAAAAGTTTCCACTGTAGAATAGTCACCATACTCTTACAGCTCTTTTCTCTGCATCGATGTACCTACTCAGTTTGCCAAATTCACTTCATCCTTTCAGTCCAATCCATTCAGTAGAACATTTAAAATAGTCAATGGGTATATGGAAAATGTTATACAGTCCACTCCTATTATAACAAACATGGATACACCAAGATTTTATTATCAGGCAATTCTCATCAGTCCCAATTTTAAACAAACCAATGTGTTCAGTAACTTGAGTATAACATGATTTCATTTTAACAAGGAAATTGGCTTGGTCCCGAGCACCTCGTTATAATGGCAGTGGACTGTAACAAACAAAAATAATAAAAGGGAATGTGTCGAATAAAATACATGTACTTTATTTCGAGAGGTAAACACAATGACATGAGTTTAGTATAGTATGTGTGTTCATATAAGCAAATAAATAAAAGAACTTAACTGATATTTACAATCTTTGGTTAAGTACTGTAGTGTACATGTTGTAGTAATACAGTTGTTCTTTGTTTGCTATGATTATACTCTAAAAAAAAAAAAAGAGACAAATGCGACTGCGTCTCCTATATGCCTCCGCCTTAAAAAAAAATATCATCCACCTAGAATGTAGCTCTCTATTTTTGTTCAAATAAAGTATTCAGGTGAGTTTCAGGACTATTACTGAGCTGATGCGGATATGCCAGGCGATCACAAGCTCTCTCCCTCACTCACTAGTAACCAAATAAAGCAGTGTTCTGGACATGAGAGTGTTGTTTCCTGTCTCTTTTATTACAATTTAATATTACAAAGTGCTCTTAATAATGTAATAACATTTTCAAACCTCAAGAAAATCATGACAAATAATATTTTTTTCTCGTTATTTACAAAGATAACAAAATAAAATAAATCATAAAACAGATTTTTCAACAATGCATGCATGCTTTATAGTACAGTTGACATGTTACATAATTTTCTCAATCTCAATTGAACTGTCAAAATCTTAATACAATCATCATAATCTAGAAACACTTACTACAAATTCAATGACATGTCATGTCATTGAGATATATATAAACAAGAAAATGACAGACTTACATGCTACTATTTTCAAATAGTTTTACAAAGTATACCATCATTACCATGTATCATAAGTAATGGTCTTATGGTCCTTTATCTTCACAATATGCAGGCACTCATTGTGTACACATACATGTTGTACTTGCCTATGAATCTCAATGATTAGACATAAGAATTACATAATAAAATGGAAACAAATACTAATGTAAAGGATACAGATGTTGGTCTTGCTGTTCACAGGCATCTAATCAAATGGTGGTTGTACGTTACATGTACATTGTAGCTTGATTAGTTTCAATGTATCTGTAAAGATATAAATGAAATGTGAGTTAGGGGTTAGAATAATCATGCATTGGTACATTTATGAACATGCAATTAATACTTAGTACAAGTATTTATGTATTTCATAATGAAAAATTCAAAGGCACAGAACATGACTGTGTACAAAAGTATGATAGCAAAAAAGATGCCAGGCTGACAACGAACGGATGGTGAAACAACGGAGTCATCAAAGAGCTGTCAAGGTGCATGAAATTTAAACCACTCAGGTAGGCAATTAATTAGAGTTATTTTATTCTTAGATATATCGGGTGAACATACATAAAATAAAACATAAAACACAGAAAACAAAATAGTAAAGGAACAATTTTTTGAAGAAAAAAATAAAAAGGAAAGAGAAAAATAATGTAGATCTAGGTAGAACTTGTGCCACCTGCAAATTATTGTTCTAGCATAATGATGAGTAGACCGAATTTTCCGTCTCTTTCGTTCGTTAGCCTCTTATTGGGGTAGGGTCGGCCGCTCTCTCTTTAGAGACGGAAACCGTCTATACACATTCCCTTGATAACGCCACGGCCATTTCAGGTCGTAGCGTTTTGCCCCAAAATCCCCCAAAATGTCATTTTACCTCGTGCATATCCAAATGTAAATTAGGCCTAGGCTATAATACATCGGTTCCACTTACTAACTTGATTGAAATAATCCGTTTAATGGTCCCTTTTAAGGAAATTATGGGTCAAAATCGACATCCATGTTGAAAATCTTGCAAGCCGTGTTAAACTCTTGCTGCCGGAGTCATCTAAATCAATCTCATCCCTTCTAGTCTACGCCGAAGGCAAAATGATTATGAAGGAAAAACTGTGATAACGCCATTACGAACGTGTAGATGGCGCACAGTTTTAACACGGCTTGCAAGATTATCCTCCGTATGCAACACTTCATTGGCCATGTCTGTAGACCCCTGTGCGTGAGCTAAAACACATATATATACAAATATACAGAATAACGTCATTAAATATACAACCTCATACCTTATATAAATATCTGCTGGTAAACGCATACCCTGAATAACGATTGTATAAGCCACTGTGGATAGAATACCCAAAGTCACATCATCTGATATAATGTACATGTAAAGGGCACAATCACATCCATTCTAATCCAATTCCAATCCATTCTAAGGATAACAAGTTAAGTAAACTAAACCCACGCGTACCTTATAATACTGAGTAAGTAATATGTTATTGATGATATTGATCAGACAAGATACAAATGCTGCACAGATAAAGACATAACAAACATTACGAATGTACATTATGTAGGCACATGGCATTTTGTAATAGTCTATGTGCTACGCAATTATTGGATATTGTTATTATTCATTAGCCGCATTAATAATCATCCAGGACAAACAATTCCACAAAACATGGGTGACGGGATGGAGAATTTGATTTTGAATAATCCTGTCCTACTACCGGAAATAGTTAAATAAAAAATGTGCAGGAAAATTTCGTGATTTTTTCATGTTCATGGAAAGTGCATAATTAAATGATTTAACTACTTTTCTTGATCTAGCTATCCATGAATTACTAGAAAAGATAGTCACTTTAATAACAAACATCCGTTCATTTCAGTTCATTTAAGTTCCTTTGCTCTGTATTGTATATATGCACAATTTAAAATAATTTTACATAAAATTTAATTTCAATCCAGGGCCCCGTCTCACAAAGAGTTGATATCAATTGCAACTTATTTGCGACTGATATCAATCTCAACTATTTATATAAGAGATATGAGACTACAAACTTGCGATTGATTAGAGGACTGGCGATTGATTTGGATCAATCGCAACTCTTTGTAAGACGGGTCCCAGGTCAATTACAAAACAAGCAATTATGATTGACCTGGAATAATACTGTATGCTACAGGATATCAAATTGTAACGGTGCTGTATTGTTACCATATGTCTTAATAACGTCTACCAAAGTATAACTTTAACGCTAAAATACTTTTACACCTAACAAATATATCCTCATTGTAAAATAGAAATACTCACTTGTAATCATTTAAAATTGGCGGTCTTTAAAAAAAAACATTAACTCGGTTTCAATTTCCAGCTTTCCTGCCCACCATTCAGGACACATATCAACTTGATCTTGTTTGAATATAGTTTTAAATCCGGATACCAATGTAAAGACATTAATATTATATTTATGGGAGTTATAGCATACATACATGTGTTAGAAACCACTTTGAATGGTATAATGGCAGCCGTTTTGAATACATTATTCTACAAAAAGTTACACTTATACTAAATGATACTTTTTCGTGCATTAATGAATATTCTTACCCTTAAAATGTACCTTAAACTATATTGTAAATAGTAAAAAAGAGACCGATTATGTTCCGATACGTATATACTGGCTACAATAATGCTATCATTAATTTCCGAGTTTTCTGGCGGCTATCACACTTTTTAAACGGTCTAAATGGATTTGTCGACCCCGAAACCCAGGTATAGATACCAACATAACATCTCTATGTTGAAACCGTTGAAAAACCTTTCGTTGTAATCTTTTGGGGGTTAGCGTATTCTTTTCCCCCAGAAACTGACTGACTAAAAGAGAAGGCAGCCATTAGCAATCATAAATGCCATGCTAATTGATATTAACATATTAAGTTTTGAGAACTATAACTACTTTAAAAACATTTTTGACATAAAATTGTCCATATCTGTGGGCAGTTTTCTAAAAAAAAGTTCGAGTCATCAATGAAAATAATTTATGAAATGTAGAGAAACATGCATTTTCGTCGCAATTTATATCATGGGGAAAATTTAGGGACAATTCACAATTTTGGCTTTATATTGTTATGCAAATTATCATCAAGCCTATGAAATGCGGTATATTTTTGTAGCGAATTCTTAATTCTCTTTTAAAGGAAACCTCACATGTGGTGAAATTGTGGTTATGTTAAAAGTTAATCTTTAAAACTGTTCAATATTATACAGATATTGACTGGCAGGGGGTCTAATATAACATTATTTGGACCGCTGAAGGGAGTTATATTTTCCCGAGTGAAAATATAACCCCCTTCAGGTCCAAAGAATGTGATATACCCCCTGTCACTCAATATCTGTTCATAAGATAGCCTTGGTTTTATATATTTATTTATTTTTATTTTGTTGTGGGGGGGGGGGGGGGGGTCCATTTTTTGGCCCGAAATTTGTTTCCATGGTTTTTCGAGGACAAACAAAAGTGCGAGAAAAAAAATTGACTGAAAAAAAATATTCCCGTAAATAAACGAAAAAATGCCAAACCTATGTAATAGTTCTAGAGTAAATCAGTAAAATCCCGGCAAATCCCACTTACCGGGAAAATAGTTTAATCTTGCTGAAATACGCATTGGTTCACGTGTTAAAATCTGGTTTGAGCTAGCGTGGATACCATACATTCTGCGTATGCGAATTGGTCGCTAGCTTTTTTCTCTTTTTTTTAAATGTCGATCGTACTACTAAATCCGGCCTAGATTCTACTTATAGTTTCCAACAAGGCAAAAATGGCTGAAGAAACTCTTCCTAGATTTCAACTTCTCGATAATGATCAATTGCAAGGCTTGATTAATTCTGCTGACAGCAAGAACACCAAAAGGGTACGTGAAGTTCAAACTGTTGGACATTTATTCTTGGAAATTGTGTGCGCATACGTGTACGTCGCTACAGCTACAACACATAAACTACTACTACGAATTATGACATTGTTGCATCAAATCGACCATATCTTAAGTTGCCATTAACGTTATAAATTGGGGCGAAACGCATTTAAAAGCACAGAATATCTGTTTTTTGTGGAGTAGAAATCATTTCTGTAACCCCGCTGCTTTTTGTTCTTGAATGTTGTTACGCATTCAGTTTCTGAGACAAAAGTCTATGACAGATGCCATAATTTTGTGTTGATACATGTGCAGATAAACTACAGAAAAGCCAAGGTGGTGTCATAAGTTGACTCTTTCTTTTTCGGTATAAAAAAGTATTAATGACTGCTTTAATATTCCAGACATAGTTGTTTTTATACGATCTCGGGAGGTTACAATTGTGTCATTGCCCGCGGCACGCCTCGGGCAATAGCACAATTATTACCTCCCCTTGAGCGTATAAAAACAACTGTCTCTCAAAGCAGTCATTACTACTATACTATTCGCATCAAAGGAACATTAAAGGTATTACAAATTTTTGGTATGGGGTCATGAATTCGGTTCAAATCAAAATATTGGAAGCATATACGTTCCTACAATATTCATTGGTCGTTGTCGCGGTTGAAATCGAGTCTGAAGTTATGAAATTATAAATAATAAACTCTTTATGTTGTATAGCTCCCTCTCAAGGTCAAGCTATTAATTTAGCTTTGAAACAATGTTTCTCGACTAAAATCGACCGATTAGCTATTCCCGTTTGGAAATTATATATCACAACTACATATTCTGAGATTTTCATGGTCGCAGCTACTATTGTACGGCCATAGGCGCTATTTGAAATTTATCAAAATTTACCGGGAGCACCGGTACATTTTTAAATTCAATTTTTCTCGAAAACAGAAGTGTTTTAGGGGCTAATTTTTTTAGTGCTTATAATACATCCACAGGGATATCCAAATATATCAAAATTGTAAAGATTCACTATCCACCCAATTTTCAAAATTTCCCAAAACTTTGTATTACCTGATTCTGGCCCGAGGGAGAAAAATACTAATGATGTTCCTGAGTGCGAATAGGTTTAGCTTGTTCCGAGAATTAGTCATTTTATATTTATTTTATATCCCCACCATCTGTATCATTCCTTGTACACCTCTGTAATAACATGAACCTTTTACTCACATACACATCTTACATTCAGATCGAAAAGAAATAAAAGAAAATTGCACAGCTCAAATGAAACATCGAAGGATGTAAATATGTTTAGCAGGCGCTGCAAGTGCAGTGCAGTTATCGCACAGCGTAAATTGCATGGCTTAACAGCGCCGTGACACAGCCGGAGTTGCCCGTGCGGAGGCATTTGAAATCCTGTACGCTCGCTGGGAAAACGCATAGTTCACTTTTTCCCCGAGGGAAATAGGGAACTATGCGTGACGGGAACAATAAAAAATGAACTGTTCCGATGTAGTCGGCAGGAAACGTCCGTTATAGGAAAACTATTCTTTTTCTTGTTGTGTACACTCCTAATGCAACAATCTCACGATACGGGATATAATTTGAAATATGGCTGCAACTGTTTTTAGCAGTATAGTTTCCAGGAATTCCACCTAGGGAGGAAGGTCTTCTGAACACGTTTATACCAAACAATCTTTTACAATATCTAATGTCTGAAAACCCTGAAATTGAGCTTTTAATTGCCACAAATGTAACTGATCTAGCCAGCCATTATGCTTCTTATTAATTAAAATAAAAGACTAAATTCATTATAACTCACTAATGACGGATGAAGTACAAAGAAGTAGGAACATGTCTCTCAAGGTAACAATGGATTTATGTCTCTGCATCTATTGTATATTGAAAAATAAACAAAAGTAAGGGATAAATCACTGTAAAAGTAATACCCTTTTCTGACATTTACGAACAGTTATGTAAAAAGATGAAGATGAAGCAAGGAACGCTTTGCGAATGTTGTTAATGTTTTTAATAATCAAACATGCTAAATGGGGGTCATTAATGTGCTAGGTAGACATAACAAAATTGAAACTTCTAAGAATTAGACAAATTGATTAAAAACTTTACCCCCCCCCCCCCCCCCCTAAAACAAAAATATATATATATACATGTGTAACATTCAGCTTTCTATAAATTTGTTATCCGATACAGTTGATCATTCTCATCGAATTCTTTGATAAAACCCCATTTGACCCGTTATAAGTCTTACCTTAATAGGAATTGTCCTCAGTCTGCTCTTATCTTGCGGGAAGGGTGCTTATTTGCACACAAATGATAGATGGAAAATGCGCAAGTGCAATAGGTACTCGTAGTTCATATAATAAACGCTACTCCAATTTGACGGCTGGTCGCAATTGACTTCAGTTTGAGATGTTACAGAGCGGGTGTGTCCCTGCTGAAGGAGCATTGCGGACAATGGCTGGCTCAATGTGTGTGGTAGATGTTGTATACCATCGGACCAATCAGAGAGGAGCTGCAAAGTGCGTGCCTATATTTATTTGTATGTGTACATCAATTTGGCAATATCTATAAACATTATAAAGGGTCTATCTACGAATTAATATGCAGCGGCGGATCTAGGATTTCCGAATTGGGGGGGGGGGGGGGGGGGTGCACAAACCAACGTTTGCGCAAAGCGCACTGCCAGCGCATTGAGCGCTAGCCCTTCTTGATGGGGTCCAAGGGCTCGCCTTATGGTCCCCCTTTTTTTTTTGGGGGGGGGGGGGCCACGTGGATCTACCACTGATATATATATATATATATATATACCAACTTGATGTATTAACAAGACATCTATATATAACCCTACATGTTACATTAACCGGACATCATACAAACTAGTATATTAATCCCAACCCTAACCCTAAATAAAAAAAATATAAATTATGAAACGTATCACTTATGGTTGAACGTTTCACTTCTTGGGAGGCCTTTACGTTTCCTCTGCCTGAAAACGTACGTAGAGGGCAGTAATTATATTGCTCAATCGTTAACAGGACACGAAAGTGTCCTGCTAATGACGAAGTCTACTTAAAGGACAAGTCCACTCGAAAAATAACTTACTTTCAATAAAAGCAGAAAAATCAGACAAACCGATCAAAAAAGGTTTGAGCTAAATCGGATAACTAATAAGAAAGTTATGAATTTTTGAAAAAGTATGTAAAACTATGGAACAATGAGAATCGCAACACAAATTGCCAAGATGGTTATCAGTTTGTGACGTCATGTCCTCACAACTTATCAATTGCTTTATATAGTTTAATCACATTAATTTCCCTTTTTATCCCCCAAAACTTGATTTCCTGATGCCTTTGTCCGGGTTATATGACTTGTATCATATTGCATGCATGACATTTCCCAAAAACTTGTATGAATTTTGAAGAATTGATACTATTTTCTGAATATCGTTTATTCATAATTATTGATTTTTATATAAATAGTTTATCAAAATTCAATTTTTCTTGATTTAACTGGACAAAAATTACTCTTTATTTGTGCATCCACACTAAAACACATGACTAACAATCTAACTTGGATGCTGGTACGTGTGAAGAAATAAGATTCTTAGGGTGAAAATAGGAAATTTATATTATCAATATAAAGAAAATAATTAGTGGATAGTGAGGACCATACGTCACAGACTCATGAGTGAGTTGCCAATTTGTGTAGTGATTTTCAAAGTATTTCATGTCATTAAACATTCATAACTTTCTTATTAGTTATCCGATTTTGCTCAAACTTTTTTTGATTGGTTTGTCTGATTTTTTTGGTTCTATTGAAAGTAAGTTATTTTTGGAGTGGACTTGGGCTTTAATGACTCATTTTGTTCACTGCATATGTCCTCCTTGCTGATTTATAATTTTGAAGATCGTTATCCCTTTAAAGCAGGGCTCCCACTTAGCCGAGTTGAAGCCACGAGTTGTGACGAGCTGGCTCGATCTTATGGCAAGCAGTTTTATTTAAAACATATTTCTTGATATCACGGAATCAAGAATTACCATTGCTTTACAACGTAAAATTATTTGTTTGGTCATAACGAATTTAATATAAACATTTATGAAGTAGTGTTTCTATCTATTTTTTCTCTATTTTATATAAGTATTAGCTTGAAGATGATTCGAGCATGACAAAGCGATGTCGTCACCTAATAAAGGAGGCCATTGTGTTTCTTCTTTTTTTTCTTTCTTTTTGTTGTTGCATTTTAGAATTACAATAATTGGTCTCGAATGGCGGAAATTGTCCATGAATAATTGATCCACATCACTATGCCTACATGATTACTTGATTGCTTTTTCTCAACACTGCATTCATCCGTCTAGTACGATCACCTACTAATCCTATTCATAGTAGAATTAAATTCGGTTTTCAACAATTATACTAATAGAGGTGCTCATGACATGACTCATTGACTGGATAATGATGATATTATGTATGTCGTGCACGGTAAATTGCACTTCTGGTCGCCATGGCGATCATTCTTTCTCATCTCGTTCCTTTGCTAACCCTCTTCCAACCGCATGGCATTATTTGGTTTGAAAAAACATAATGCATAATCATAAATTGGATTCTCTCCTTTTAGGTTCAATTCAATGTCACAGCAACCAACTGTAAAGTACGAATGAGAGTAATTTTGAACATTTTGCATCAAAATAATAATATTCAAATTCCAAAAGTCATATTTGTAAATGGAATGGGGTTTCGACCGATGCTGAGCACATAAAGTCCTGTATTCGTATGACAATTTTTTTGTAAAACATAGCCTATCATCTGTAATACCATCGAACATTTCAGATACAATGACAGGTTCTTAAAAGTCCTGCCCCCTCGTAGTTATATCGGCCATCCTCGGATTATATAACCCAGTTAGAAACCTACGGTCCACCGCTATGAACGCATCTCCTCCAAACTCACAGGCCCGAATTCACAAAGGAGGTTTGTCGACAAACCGAGGTTTATGTGCGTCATACGCGTTTCGACGCGTTTTTACAAACCTTGGTTTGTGAAAAACAAAAGGAGGTTTGTCGAAACAAAAGGAGGTAACCTCCTTTGTGAATTCGGGCCACATAGTCAGTACCCGATAGGGGGAACGTGCCTTCAGCAACCTAGCACCATCATTATGGAATGTGCTTCCTCTCTAGCTCCGAGATGTAACCTCCAGCGACGATTGTGATCAGTCTCTAAAGAGCACATCTTCTGCTCCCTTTTGTAACAGAGTTCCAGTTAACATTCTGCTATTTATAATAAGGTTTTATTTTATCACGTTATTTTTTCTACTTAAATCTCAATGTTTTACCTTTTTTCTTTTTCCTTCAACATTGTGTTGAGAATATGTATCTATTGTCATATTTCCTTTATTTGGTCTAATTACGTTAGCGTAAGTATTCCATTTTCATATTAAATGATTTTGTTTTTCATGTCTTGATCTATAATCATTTAAGTAATTATATCATCATATAGCTAAATAGTATGCGCTATAATAAGCCTCACATTTGTATTAATTTTATATTTTGCACTCTTCAAGATGCAGGAAAACGAATCTCACGTTAATTTTCGTAATCAAAATATTCTTAAAAGTAATCTGTTAGGTGCACTTGAATTGAGCTTCATCATTTTCATGTTAATTTCATTTTGTAATGATATACAGTATACTCATTTCAGGATTTTTTACCGGACAAATCGTACAAATCATTCTATATCAAACCAACTGATGTCAATGAAATTATAGAAATAGCATCAACTTTAAAAATTAATAAAGCATGTGGACCAGATAGTATTTCGCCAAAAGTTGTTAAACAATGTATCCATTATTTGTGAACATCCATTATGGGATGTATTCAATAAATCTTTTATGAGTGATATTGTGCGAGATAGTTTAAAAATTGCAAAGATTATACCAATATATAAAAAGAATGACATAATTACAGACCAGTGGCTTTGTTATCCAGATTTTGTAAAATTCTAGAATAAATAATGCACAAAAGAACTCATGATTTTTTAAATAAATACAAAATCCTTATTACTGACCAATTTGGTTTTCGTAAAGATTTCAGTAAGTTCACTTAGTATAATTAATTTTACTGATTACATTTTACAAGAACTAAACAGTGGATCCACATCAATTTGCCTACATGATTACTTGCTTGCGCTTTCTCAACACTGCATTCATCATTATATGATCATCTACTTATCCTAACCATAGTAGAATTATATTCGGTTTTCATCCATTATATTAATAAAGGTGCTCATGACATGGCTCATTGACTGGATAATGATGATATATGTATGTCGTGCATGAGGAATTGCACTTCTGGTCGCCATGGCGATCATTCTTTCTCATCTCGTTTATAGTTGTTACAAATGCTTAGGAATAAGGATTTAATTTTGGCAGGTTTACAATTCAGTGAAAATTCCCTTTTGTTAAAGGTATTTTTTTTTCTGGGGAGGGGGGGGGGGGGAGGTACCTATAAGTAAAAATAAATAAAAAAACTCGACAATTCTTGTTTATTTTCCCATTGCGATTAAAAGAGAAGGTTGAGTTCTGGGGAGAGGTGAAAATAATTTGTTAGCGTTATAATTGTTATTATGCAAGTGTGGAAGAACATGAGAGAAAAAAGGTTCCCTGAAAAGCATGGCTCTCCAAATGTCTTCATATTTTAAATATGACAAGTACTTGATATAATAGCTTAAACATGAGGCCCGATTTTTATGCCACATGTTTTTGTGGTCCCATAAACATCTTTCTGTGTACAGTGCTTGTTACTTTACCGAGACTGGACCAAATTTTTCGTCATTTTCATGACTCCAGAACCTTGCAGTACAGACCAATTATTTATATGCTACATGATCAACTTTTTCTGATCTATTACACACCGTTTCTTTCACAATGCAATCGCATGACCAGAACTCAACTTTATCCTTAACTTGCATGCAGTGTATATTCACTCATGCACTCGCAAACATTAAATATTTATGTAAAACACTTACTTGATTAAATATCAAACTAAGACCATCACAGGAGGTGAAATTCAAAATATTAGGCCTACACGATATGTAAGTGTAATGTCTTTATTTAGGATACACCTATCAACATCCCACACGGCATCCATATATTATCTCTCTGGTTTTCTCCCCCCCCCCCCCCCCCCCTCTCTCTGTCTCTCTCTCTGTCTCTCTTTCGGCCCTCTCTGTCTCATTTTCTTTGTCTATCTGTCCCTCTTTCTCTCTGCCCCCTCCCTTTCTTCTGTCTCTCCCCTCTCTCTTATTTTCTGTCTTCGTGTCTATATTGCTCTTACACCTACGAATTCCTTCCTCCCTCTTTTGAATTTCCTCTCGTCATCTTTAATTCTTCATCTATGTATCATTCATTATCCTATCATGTATTATTCAAACTTTTCTATGTTTTAATATCTTTGGTCTTCTTTTTCTTCTTCTTCTTCTACTGGGTATTCCTCTTATTGGAGGCCGTTTTCCTCTTTCTTTCTTGTTTTCAAAGTTCAATTGCATGTACATTCATAGATGAAACATGTGATATTTGATTTCAGTATTAATAGTTTGCACTTGAATCGAGCTTCATCATTGTCATGTTAATTCTTTTTAAAATGATATAGTGACGTCGTGAACTATATATGGAGGCTATTTTCCTTCTACTTTGTTTCCTTTTTTGTTGTTGCATATTAGCATTGTATATTGGCCTTGAATGGCGGAAATTGTTTGTTTTTTTTAAATAATATTGATCCACATCACTATGCCAACATTATTGTTTGCTGGCGCTTTCTCAACACTGCTTTCATCCGTTTATGATCACCTACTTATCCTAATCATACATGTAGTAGAATTACATTTGGTTTTCAACAATTAAACTAATCGAGGTGTTCATGACAATGCTCATTGACTGGATAATGATAATATGTGCACTATTCATTGTAATCCTGGTTGCCATGGCGATCATTCTTCTCATCTCATTTCTATCTGTTGCTAAAAAATAATCGTGTCATTTTGGCAGGTTTAGCGGTTCAGTGAAAACAAAATCTTTGTATGGGTATTTTACGCCTTTCTTTCTTTTTCTGTGTGGGGGGAGGGGGGGGGGGAGTAGCCGTAAGTAAACAACAAATGAATCATATTATTTGTGCACGATAGTGGATTCAGTGGAAATGATTACAAACCAAATACTTTGATGGTTATACAATATTACAATTTAAACTGTTTGCCTAAATATGAAATAGGATGAACCCCCGGACATAACGTCGATTATCAGAGTACATTGGTGAGCATTAACCAATTATGGGTGTACTTTAGGTATCAAATTTACACTATTTCTTCACAGAAAAATATTAAAAGTTCATCGAATATATTATACAGCCATGAACCCATAAACATACAAAACAAAGTACTGTTTGGAAATCGTTCCTCTTTGCTAACCTTTTTCCAGCCGCATAGCATTATTTGGTTTCAAAATATAATGCCCAATCATTACAATGGATTTGCTTTGTTTTAAGTGTATCACGTAATTTTTAATATCATCTCAGCAAGCAACAGCAAAATAGGAGTGAAAGCTATTATGTAACCTTTTGCAACAAAATGCAAATATTTAAAATCCGCAAAAGTTATATTTCTTAATGTAATGGAGTCTGACCAATGCTGAGCAGATAAAGGCCTATAATATCACCACGATAACAGTATAACATAACCAATATTCTGTACTATCAGCAGACTAAGAATCCATTTCTGTTCATTATGATTGAATAAATATTTCAAATAAAGATACATATTTTGCACTCTACATGATACATACTTATACATATACGAATCTGGTAAATCCACCGGCAGTCATAATGATAGCTTCAGATGCCCTCACGAATGGCCCGAAATGGCCCGATGTATGTACGATCAGAGCTCATTTCTTTCTTTTTTTGGTCCTCGAAAATTTTTAAATTTGCACCCCCCCCCCCCCCCCTTGAGCGCCAGGGGGGGGGGGGGGGGGTCAATCCCCCCAAAAGGTAAAAATCACGTGTTTTTACATGATTTTCTTTCTCATGGGGGGGGGGGGGGCGGACTCCGGGCCCCTCCCCCCCCCCCCCCCCCCCCCCCCTGGATCCGCCACTGCATTTTAGAACGTTCAAATCTGATAATATTACAATTTGTCAATCATAGCAATTAATAGTACGCTATATGCGCAGTGTGCTTTATAAAAATGGCTATTTTCGCCCCTACCAGAGATGCCATCGGAAGTACGCCCTCTACTGTTTACCAGAATCCCTGGGCTCATTTTTTGGCATTTTCATCCTGCGTATTTTTTTTCCAAATTTAGCTCCGGACCCAGTATGAACTCATTTGCATACAGGCAATCAGAGCTCATCTTGTCAATAACAAGCTTTAGACGTGCTAAAGATGCGAAATTCGAAACGGTGCAAAGCCGGTGCAAAGCTCTTGGCTTCACACACGTACACACAGCGCCTTGCCTATAATATATCAGCATGCATGGTGTGCGTACATAGGCATAGGCTTGCAAATGTTTCATTTCTAGCATCTCTACCTTTAGCAAATTTATTACAGATTTACACCTCTAAAAATATCAACTTATGAAATTGCTGTGAAAACTGTTACCTAGCACCAAGGATAAGCCGTTCTCGTCATCGAAGCCACTATATATTATAGGGACTCATTTCTAAAGATTTTACGGTTGCGAAGGCCTATCCTTGATTGCTAGAGTAATTGTAACTTAGTGCTAAGTAACAGTTTTTCACAGCAATTTCATAGGCTGATATTATTAGAGGTGTAAATCTGCAATAAACCTGCTAAAGGTAGAGATGCTAGAGCAGAAATGAAACATTTGCAAGCGTATACCTATGCACGCACACCATGCATGCTGATATAGGCGCTGTGTGTACGTGCGTGAAGCCCAGAGCTTCGCACTGTTTTGAATTTCGCATCTTAGCATGCCTAAATATTGTTATTGACAAGATGAGCTCTGATTGGCTGTATGCAAATGAGTTCATACTGGGGGTCCGGAGTAAAAAATACAATTTTTTGTCACCAGTGATTCATGACACTGACAGGCTCGTATCAGGAGGCTCATGTTCTGTATATATGGGTTGATTTGACAACACAATAAGGCTACAGAACTTGGGGTTTTTAGCGATCGAATAGCATCATGTCTGATCACGGTAAACAGGGATGGACAAGTACTATAAAGGTGAGAATTAAAGGTTTTCTGATTGTTTCGAATAGTTAAACAACTTGTGAAAGAGTATGTATCAGAGGTAATGCCCATTTTGCGTGCATACTGCCTTTATAAAGTGAGTGTGTTCATTGTTCGATTATATATGTCATGTATTGTTATACAAATTAACACAGCCACGATACGCAATTTCTTCTTGTAAGGAGGTTCATTATTTATTGTGTTTTTGCATATTTTCGAATTCAATACTTTCCTATAACGTCTACCTTTGCAAAGGAAACCCGGATTTTACCATCCTTTACTAGAATAACGATTTAAGTCCTGATAAAGTTTTTTCATTCATGGCGAAGTTTAATTCTTCCTCTGGTGTGATGTGACGTAATTTAATAATTTACGTCGGCCTTATGCCAAAATGGCCTTTACTGCTTTTCGCCATTTCGAGATAATCGCTTTTAAGGGTTTTGGCCTCTCTAATCATCAACAGTTTGTGGTCATTTTTTTTTTTGGGTTTTGAAGTCAATTTCGATAAAATATGTTAAATTATTAAGTTTACATGAAATGTGTTAAATTTGTTTTAAAATATTCAGAAGTTTTCATGCAATGTGCAAAAAACATGTTAGGGGCTTTTTGGCATATGGCTTGAATGTAGCGTATTTATGCCAGAACGGGCGTAACCTACACGGCACTATGCCAAAAGGGCCTTATCCTGCCGTTATCGTACGCGTGCGTAGTGAGCGCCCTTCTGGCATAAAGACATTTCGTTGTTTCGCGACACCTTTGGTTTGCCCATGGACCTATTACGGATGGACATTCATCGTTTTCTTAACGAATTCATTGTGATTGTCTCCGTCAATGTCGTCTCAATAACCACTCTGAACATGACAGACAATGAAAGCGGACAAAATATACCGTTCCTCAGGTAGACAAAGGAACATCCCTTCACTGCTATTATGTAAAAATGTGTAGAACAGGTGTCACATGCATATTCACCTGTTCTACACATTTTTACATAATAGCAGTGAAGGGATGTCCCTTTGTCTACCTGAGGAACTGTATATTTTGTCCGCTTTCATTGTCTGTCATGTTCATAGTGAACATTCCCTACATGTTTCTTCACTTTGATCTCATGATGGTCACCGCCAAAAAGCCGGGACAGAATCAAGATAGTGATTTTACACATGTTAATCTACATGCGCAGAAGATAATAACTCGCCTAAATCATAGATGTGCAGTTCTGGCTTATAATCGGAAATTGTTGTTCCGTGTACCGTACATGTATTTTATTTTGAAAAACATGTTGATATTACCAGATAGAGATTATTTTTGGATTTTTTTGTTGTGATTTAAAATCCCGTTTCCCCCTATTTCCTCATAATATTCCAGAGTTACAACGCACAGGGCTGATACAGATCATGGCCTTCTAATTGTTTTATAAGGTCATAGGTGTATGCGAAAGTTTACGAATCAGTAATAATACATTTCATATCACCAAAATCGTCTGCTTGTCAACTTTGCTGCTCCCCATTGAGGATGCTTTTATTTAAGACACACTCTTACAGAGCACACCTTCCAAACAAAACCCAAGAGAGTGAAACTGCTCCTTTGTCAATGACCGAAAATACTTACGCAGTCGTTATTGTTAAAACAGCTGAATGTTTTCATTAAGATGCACATAATCAGAAGGCGGTGACTATCATTGGATCAAAGAAAGAATCACGTTGAATGTCCATCCGTAATACATGTGGGTCCATTCACTATGAACATGACTGACAAAGAAAGCGGACAAAATATACAGTTCCTCAGGTAGACAAAGCAACATCCCTTCACTGCTATTATGTAAAGAGTGAATATGCATGTGACACCTGTTCTACACATTTTTACATAATAGCAGTTAAGGGATGTTCCTTTGTCTACCTGAGGAACTGTATATTTTGTCCGCTTTCTTTGTCAGTCATGTTCATAGTGATTGTTTGCCAGAAGGCCCTCCGCTACGGCTATTGGATCACGAAAACTGATACAACTGATTAATTAAAATGTTAGAAATAGTATTTTTGATATCTGAATATTTGTATTAAGGACACTTTTTTCGTTGTTTATATTCATTACAGTCCCATACGTTGACATCTGCGTCTTTCATGATTCAGTCACATTTCATGTATCCACATCTGACTTAGATCTTACTCATAATTCATGAGCTAAATTCATGATAATTATATACTTTCAGTGATTATTAGAGAGAAACAGAGAGAGAGAGAGAGAGAGAGATAACAGAGAGACGGAGAGTTGCACTTGAAAGAAGGCATAAAGAGATGCTTGGAGAACAAGAGAAAAGGAACGGACAATTGTAGACATGTGGCGAGGAGATTAAGGGAGAGGGGACAGGGTAGAGGGATAGAGAGAGAGAGAGAGAGAAAGAAAGAAAGAGAGAGAGTGAGAGCACTAGAGGGAGAGAGAAAGAGAGAGCGAGCGATAGAGAGAGAGAGAAAGAGAGAGAGGGGGGAGTTTCATTTTAATGCAAATCAAATCAATTCCATTCAATTCAATTCAATTTTGTCTAAATTAAGCGATAGTTTATTTGACTTTAACCACAGACATTTATTCTTCATGTATTCATTAAACTGGTCTATCAGTGAATATAAGTGTCATTAGCAAACTGTACACATTTTAAGGAATGAAAAGAGTTGCATATGTCATTTATATATAAAAGGGAAAAAGGGGCCCTAAATTTGACCCTTGTGGAATTCCAAATTTAATCAGTACTTTGATAGAACTGTATCCACTATATTCAGTAAATTGGTACCTTTGTGAAAAATAACTCTTAATCCAATTTAACGCAATACCTCTAGCACCATGATTAACTAATTTCTTAAAGAGAATAGAAATATCAACGTTATCAAACGCCTTACTCAGGTCCATAAAGACACCAAATATAAACTGTTTTGAATTCAAGGCATTAACAATGATATCATGAACAGATATTAAAGCATGGTCAGAAGAAAAATGGGTTCAACATCCAAATTGATTATCATGTAATATATGGTGTTTAGATACAAATGTGTATGTTCTATCATAGTCTCATCTCTCCTCGATTTTTGAGAAACATGACAAAAGTGGTATAGGACGATAATTACCAATAGTGTGCTTGTTATCCCCCTTTTTAAAGATAGGGATAGTGTTGGATATTTTTAGCTGTGAAGGTACTATTACCATTTAAGGAAAGATAGAAAGAGAGAGAGAGAAAGAGAGGGAGAGGGAAAAGAGAGAGACAAATTTTGTGTAAGTTAACGTATAATTAATTGTTTCAACGTTTCAACGTTTGCTTTTTCTTTCAGCAGACTAACCCTTGGAAAACCAATTTCCTCATCGTGAACATGACTGTTTTCTGCAACAGGTAACCTCCTATTTTTGTTTAAATGCAAATATTCTAAAAAAAAGCCTTGACAACAAATGAAAATAAGAATATAAACAAACATCCTAATGAATTATTGTTGACGTTATTTGCCGAAGTAGTGAGGGTGTGTGTGTGTGTGTGTGTGTGTGTGTGTGTGGAAAGAGGGTACACTAATTATGCTATTATATAGGATTTCCCGGCCAAATTCGCGTGTTTGTCATTCGAATTCATTTACTTTGCATTTAAGTTAGGGCAGATCGGCTTTGCCATGCCAATTATCATTCAATTTTCCAGTTTTTGTATTTAATTTAGGATTTTGGTCGAAGGGTTTCATAGATCTGTCATTCAATTTAGAAACTGCTCAACTAGCATTCAAATTAATATTCACTTGTCGAAGCGTAATTTTTATCATTCAAATTGACACCTGTCATTCGTATTCGTAATATTTGTATTCAAGTTAGGAATGTTAGGGGGAACAAACTTTTACAGTTTTTAAATAATGCAGTTAAAATGCATGATTTGCCATAGGGGTCTAAGCTGTTATTCCATTTATTTATTTTCAGGACAATGCAGATGGGTGTAGTCAGACATAAAGTAAAGAAGGGGCGAAATCAAGGGATATGGCATTTCTGCACGGACCTGTTCGTATACCCGGGAAAGGTGGGGGTACCCTCAATCGCCTCTTTTTACTACAGACTCGGAATTTTACAAAAGTAATTCACATCGTCTCTTATACCCAGCGCACCCCTCTGCTTTTCTTAAAGAGTTTCATAGTTTACTTGCCCGCCAGCAGATCGATGGCTAAAGACATGGCTAAATAATGAATCATGTTCAAATTGTTGACTCTAGTCCCTACCCCAGTCACAATATTGTACCATTCTTCCATAATGAAATTATGATGAAATTATGATAAATTTATAATGAAACATAAGACAAACAACTTCCTTCAGTTACATGAACATTTACAAATATACTGAGACCATCAGCTCCGTAGATGCAAGTCGTTTTTTTCTTCTTAACAATCAAACTTAAATGCTGATGAATATCTGATAAATCTAATAAGTATAAGTGTATAAATGCAAGAAAATTAAATATGATGAAATACACATGAAAAAACGATCTTGAAAGAAAAAGAATGAGCTATAAAAAGTGTGTACTAAACGAGAAATGTATATTGACCATCAATTTAAGTGCACAAAGTGCTAATTTGAATGCTACAAATGAATTAGAATGCTAGAAGTACACCGTCGCGTTGTCAGAAAATCGTGTTGCGCCAAATCGAATGACCAAATAGCGAAAGAAGCACACTGTTCATTAATTTGAATGAAACATACGTAGATTCTAACGAAAATTCCATAGATTTGAAAACTAGAAAAGGGAATATAAACCCGAGATATACCTGACTGCACTAAAACCGTCGAATTTGAACGCAAGCCAAATTCATTTGAATGACAAACTCGCGAATTTGGCCGGGAAATCCTATATTATTTGTAAAAGTACTATCCTTAGCTACGTTTCATTTCACATCATTGCAAACAGATATTTTGCTCGTTCAAATACCCACCTCTCTTCCCCCGCCACCTCCATCTGATTGGTCAAATTGGAGTCGTGATTTTAGCCATTCCCGTAAAGAAAAGAACAATGCCAGTAATGATCAATAGTTCATGAGTGAGATTCCCGCAAGATTGACACAATTTTTATTCTGGGGCCTCACAGTAACGAGGCCATTGCTTAGTTAGTTAGGGCCATGCATTATGGTTCAAGGCATGCCCACACATAGGATTTTGTTTATGTTGGGGGTCGGGGCAAAATGCAATGAATTATTTATAATTTATTGCATTTTCTTTGCTTTTTTTTATTTGTGGGGGCGGCGACGTATCCTAGCCCCCGCTGCGTACAGTCATGATTCAGTTGCTAAGCAATGGCCTCGTTACTGTGAGCCCCCAGGATCAAAACCGTGTCGATGTGCTTTATGAGTGCCCTTTTGTGAGGCATTAATACTCATTACTGTCAGTTATGACTTAAGGACGCAGGTCCCTAGTTGATTAGCATAGTAGCATACACATGCTTTAGCAGTCACGCAAAACAAACACTCACAAATTATTATTTAATAAAATCTGAGAATGTATACTATTATCTAGATCTATGAGAAATAAATCATTGTCAAAATCATTCCATTAATTGGAATAAAAATAATTATTCCACCATTATGACCAACAGTGTACTATTACCCCGGTTATTGGTTTCAGTGCTTGCTCGCACACACTGTTTGCACAATCTTCACTCCCTTGAGAGGATTCTAGCCAGGCGTTACTTTTACGCTCAAAAACTGTTTGACCAACATTGACGGTCGCATCCTATCGGGTACTAATTTTAACGCCTGGGTGGAGAGTAGCAAGTGTAGGTTAATATTTTGCCAAAAGATATTAGTGCCGTGTCGGGATTCGAACCCTCGACCTTCGAATCTCCAGTCAAGCGCCTTAAACCACTTTTACGACACTCCCGATCAATTGCAGATGATTTGTAACGCTATATAATAATAATAATAATAATACATACGATTTATAAGGCGCCAAATCCACTTGACAGTCAATTGCTCAAGGCGCAGCTTGTGCAAAAGATGAAATACATACATGATACAACC
Organism: Strongylocentrotus droebachiensis; assembly: GCA_035222895.1. Classification (NCBI taxonomy): domain Eukaryota; kingdom Metazoa; phylum Echinodermata; class Echinoidea; order Camarodonta; family Strongylocentrotidae; genus Strongylocentrotus; species Strongylocentrotus droebachiensis. The sequence goes on from JAVYIG010010220.1 coordinate 25,298, forward strand.
TTACTGCATCACAAGTTGATTGATTTGACCATTATTTATGTCAAATACGGTGTCGCCATCACAGGTCTTGTTTAGTATTTCCATGGATATACTAACGTCTTTCGCCCAATACGTCATATTTTTGCTCAGCGATGAAACATTTCTAGCGGTATGCTATTTGACTTTGAGATATTGCAGACCTATCCGAAGAAAAGTCAACGTTTTATGATTTAATGGAAATATGAAAGAACGTAGAATAAAGGATAGAAAGGAATAACAAATATATCCCTTGTCAGTATAGAACAAAAGCAAATACAAACAACATTTTCCGCAACCCTCGAAATTATGGGCCAACAGGGTTAAAACTTTCGGCAGTTACCGGGTGACGAAATAACAACTGGTCCAGATCGGCTCGTCTAGGGAGAATTATCGATGCTTTATCATAACTTAATCACAATTATAATTAATAAAGGACACATATGGCTGATCGTTAAAGAAACGGAGTTAAAGATAAACTTGAGTTCTGGTTTTAAAAAAAAAAAAAATTCTCACAGAATAAAAAAAAAATTACACTAAATGTTCAAGATTACAAATAAATGTCATTTGCCAAACATTTTTGGTAGAAAATATATACTGGCTGAGTAATGAGCACTGAAAGATGAGGAAATGAAAGATAACAATCCGACACCATTTGTGTAGTCCCATATACATCTCTCTGTGTACAGTGCTTGTTACTTTACCAAGACCGGGCTAAATTTATTATGATTTTGATAACTCCGGAACCTTGCAGTACACACCAATACTTACATGCTACATGATCAACTTTTTCGGATCCATTCCACACCTTTTCTTTCACAATGCAATCGCATGACAAGATCTCAACTTTATCTTTAAGTCTTTTGTCAACTCTGTTTGTTGCTACGGCAGGCAGCCAGTGAAAAGGAATTTGTTTAATCAAATTATGGAAATGCAAGCATTACTTTAAACAAACAGAACTTTGTTATTACTGGCTCACTTTTCCTCATTGAGGTGTCATATGAAATGGCAGAAACTGAACTTTCTAGAAATGTGATTTTCTCTTTGAGATTCAGATACCGCCCGTCAAATGACTTTTTGGTACCCTCTCTTCAATTTTTTTTAATCACTCATGCGTGAAATATGCATTTATATGAGTTACACCAAATGAAAGAGGAAGATCTAAGCGTTACAAATAAGTGTCATTTATTAATTATATTTGTGATTAAGTTATGATAAATCATCGATAATTCTCTGTTTCGTTTTTGGGGGGACGCACTCTCTCTCTCTCTCTCTCTCTCTCTCTCTATATATATATATATATATCAAGCTGAAACATGAGCCGTACGTCTAAGTAATGCGAAGTCACTGTGAATATGCGTATTCCATAACATGATGTCAACAAGTCGATAACTAGTTTTTAGGTCGACAGCTTTCGATTTGCATTCCTTTAGATTTCGCATTTTCAGAGAGCTGTTACTCCTCTGACAGGTCGTGAAATACAATATAGTTAATGTTATGGTCGTCTATGGCTCATTAGTTTTCCGTTGATATATAATTCATCCATTTCATTTTCTAATGGGATAAGGGGCCAACCGAAAATTAACGGCACAATTTGGAAGCAATAATCATTCAGGCTTATCATAACGTACATGTAATTATAATTAGGGCTTCTATTTTATAAACTCCCTTTTACACGTACAGGACCGTTTTACAGTTTGCCTTCACATTATGAAATGTATGTTTCTATATATACGTACCATCTGGAACCTGTTATCTTTCGTTTACCCCATGCGTTAAATGTTCTAAAAGTAATTTAGTAGTTGGATCAGAAGTTGATGTTTAACAAATAACGTCGCAGATCACTTTAACATATACATGTCATTGCCACCCCTCCCCCCCCCCCCGCCCCCTCCCCCTCTTCCCCGCGAGTGGCGGTGAATATTTCTAATATACTCCGGCCGTATCAGGACACCTACCCCCTGGGCAATCACCCCCGGAAAATCACCCCTCGGAAAACTACCCCCAAGGACAGTCACCCAGACAGATAAGTACGCATTACAGCCTCTCTCACCAACAATGGCACAACAAAGAAATTAAGATGTAAGATTTCATTTATGCATCCTCTGCAACTTTTTTAATAAGCTGATCGTATGTTTGTCTTTGTATGTAGAATAGGCCCTCATCCATGATCCAAAATTAAGGTTTTCTTCACGTTATCTTTATATTTCTGTTGTCATGCTGAAATATAATATGTTTTCTTGTATGGTAAATTATTTTTGAATAGAAATTGCCTTCAAGTTATATGTACGATGCCATGTCAAAAGAAAATAAATATCCGCTATCTGGTAATTCATCTCATTTGATTTTGTAACTCCAGCGCAGCGTTTTTCAACCGGGGTGCCGCAAGAGAATGCTAGTTACACTTGGAAAACGTTTGTTTTGTGAAAAACAAATATCAGAAACGGTTAGAGTATGTAATCACATGAGAAATATATAATTTTAAAGATAAAGTGTCTATCTTCCTCGCTCGCTGACAATATTTTGACAGCAAGACGCCCGAATATGCATTATATCTTTTATTTCGAGATTACATTGTTACCACACCCACTTCATTTAAAAGAACATGAAAAATAAAGGCAACGAGAGGCCCGAATATCCTCATATTTGTGTATCAAGGTCATGACCGAATATATCACTTTTTATTCATGTACATTCGGCGGCAAAGTGCCCGCATATAGTGCTTTAAATCGTTTTTAGTGTGTTGATTACAAACTAATTTTTTACTAGTTTGAAAACAAATTATCCTTATTTATTCTTTAATGTGCCCGCACGTGTGTGCATAGCACTTGATGAGTGCCAGAGTCATGCAAAATAATAATCTGTGAAGACTTTGCAATTTGGGAGAAACCGTGACTAACAAAAAGTTGAATTATCGCTGCTCCATAGAAATGTATTTCTGTGAGAAGCGCTGGTCAATTACTCAAAAACTTACATCCTTCGTGGAAATCAGCAACCACTGTATGACTGGCGTTGCATACATTATAATTAAAGGGAAATGTGTAGTAATGAGGAAAATAAGGTGCATTGGATTTTATGAGCTCGTAGCCATCTCTCAATGTGTCAGATCTTATTTTTCTATTGAATCATGATTGTCCATGGGGGTAGTTGTCCTCGGGGGTAATTGTCCTCGGGGGTAATTCTCCGGTGAGTAACTTTCCGGGGGGTAGTTGCCCTTGGGGGTAATTGTCCTCGAGGGGTAATTGTCCTCGGGGTTAGTTGTCCTCGGGGGGTAATTGTCCTCGCGGGTAATTGTCGTCGGGGGGTATTTGTCGTCGGGGGGTAATTGTCCTCGGGGGGGGGGGGTAGTTGTCCTAGGGGGTAATTGTCCTCGGGGGGTAATTGTCTGGGGGGTAATTTTCCGGGGGGTTAATTGTCCATGGGGGGTAATTGTCCTCGGGGGGTAGTTTTCCGGGGGGGTAATTTTTCGGGGGTAATTGTCCTAGAACCTACTCCGGCTTCCCCACAAGCTTAATACTTATATATGAATAAATTATATATGAATGGCTATCCCACAGAATAGTTCTTCGTATAATGAAATAATAATTTGTGTAATAGTTACATAGCGTCATATTTCTGTACAACTGTAATAATGTGAGCCACATTGATAGACAGTTTCGTGAATGATAACGCATCAAAAGGACTCTGTAGTAATCGATTGATGTTAGAGGTTAGCGGTGTCGTGGTCAAGTGGATACGTCACTAAACTATAAATCACACCTTTCGTGGTTCGGGTCCCACTGCGGCACTAATGTGCTTTAGTAGAAAATGTTTCTACATTTGCCAGCCTCCACCTAGGTGAATTAAATGGGTACCCGTAGGAAGAAATCACTTGAATGCTTTAGCGCCTGTGGGTAAGGGTGAATACCAGTAATACTTCAAAAATGCACAACTTTTCCTATTTCCACCGATCCATTCCTCTCTCTCTCTCCCCCCCCCCCCCCCTTCTCCTCCACTCCCACCCTCACCTCTGCCCATCCTCTCTCTCTCTCTCTCGGTCTCTCTCTCTATCTCTAGTGCTCTCTATTTATCCCTCCCTCCCTCGTTCTCTCTTTCTTTCTCCCCCTCTCCGTACCTCTACCTCTCCCTACATCTTTTTTCTCCACTCCCACTCTCTCTTTATGTCTGTACCTCTCCCTCCACTCCCTCCCCTTCTCTCTCCACCTTTCTTTTCCTCTCTCTGTCTGTCTCTCTCTTGCTCCCTCTTCCCCTTTATCTCTTTCTTTCTCTCCCTTTCCCTTTCCCTTCCTATCTCTTTCCCTGCCTCTTTCTATCTTTCTCTCTGTCTCTCCCTACCGCTTCTTGTCTTTCCTTCTCTATTCACCCTGTTTCACTGTAATTTATCGCCTCCATCTGTAGACGTAAATTTTGCTCAAATGGATATATTTATAAGGCGCATGTTGCTATGTTGGGCAATCACACTTCAAATAATATGCAAATGTGTCCAGCGCGGCCAATCTATAAAGGTACTTTGCGTTCCTGAAAAACGAAACCAAAAATCAAATGGTTATTGCAACAAATTATGAGCTGTGAAAATAAGATGTTATGCTTTTCATAAAGTAACATGCTTTTATATGATACATTTTTCACATTAATCCATACACACTTTACTTACCAACATTGTAATCAATAGACCACGTCAACATCCATTTGTGCCAGATTGTGGATCATACATGAACATGACCTAATGGAAACAGATTATTTTCTGAAAAATGAATGCCATCATCATAAAGTAAATGAAAAATGTTATCGATGATGAGGGTATTAAAGAAGAAAATATTTGTGTGAATTGTTATGAACAGTGATTTTCGTTATGGTCGTTATGGTCGTTATTCTCCCACCTAAAGTTCGAGGGAAATTCTAAATTAGTATTATACTTTAAATGCCGTTGGAATTTAACCTTTTCATATTTTGGCCTGCAAATGGAACATAGTACCTTTAATAGACGTGATAGAGTAATTTGTAGTGTAATATTTTTTATAATTTATATAATGCGATTCACAAAGTAGTGGCTAAAGAGGAGGACATTTACATTGTTCCTGACTTGACCTTTTTCTTTATCTTTGTCTTAGCTATGTACATGGTAGTGTCCAAAACGAATTAAATTTGCAAGGGTCATGAAGAGAAAACAGATTGAATGGACACGTTATAGTTCGATCTGTTAAGCGGTTGATTTCTCGAATTATATACGTTATAACAAAGTTTAGATGTGTTTATTGAAACCTCTGATTTAGTATGCCTGTGTTTCGTTTGAATTATATGTATGCCTAATCAATACACAGACTAGTTTAACTGTATCAGAGAAGTTTCGTGGACTTGAGTGGAAACAAAAATACATTTTTATTCAAACAAAGCATTACTGTGATTTAATCATTCCTTGACTTTGAAGGCTGCGCCACCAAATAGGCGCCATTAACCGCGTAGTTTCGTTCCCTGCCGGTTAAGGTCCTTGACTTGTTGCGACTATAAGTAGGTATAGCACACCAAAAATAGGTACAACAAACACATGTTATTTGATGATTGCAAATGATCAAGCTTTATGAAAGCTTCAAAAAACAAAAAACAGAATTGAAATCGGTCAATGCGTTGTGATTTTATACCATTTTTTGATATCGCAAAATTACCGCAAAACCTGCCAGAAATGGTCAAATTGGCAAAAATTGCAAAATTCGACAAAGTTGACAACTTAATTCATCACTTTCTTGGAAACAAATAATAATTAAATTATCAGACACTAAAATATCATCTTCGTGGTAAAAAATACAAAAAAGAAAATTCATAAATATATCTATTACTGTTTTGAAAACAGAACCAAACAAAATAAGTCATTTTTGCCATTTTTGCAAGTCCGCCTAATTAATATGCGCATAATGTCATCAAATCAAAACCGAACATGATACATCAATGAAACCTATGTATATCAGACAGGTGTTGAATTATATATTTTTTTAAGAAGAACAACAAATTATGAATATTCATCAAATATGCAAATTAGGTCATTTCAGCTAATTATATATATAGGAAAGTCAAACTGTTCATTTTGTTCGCATTTTTTAAATTATATATTTATAGATCATATTTACACCAAATATTAACATTAAATTCCAAATATTTTTGCAATGCCAATACAAAAATGGCGATGGAAATTACTTGGATCACCTTTACAGCTATTTCCTCATATGTCTCACAAATTATTCAGAAAAAACCGATCAAATGATAAGAATCTGCAGACTTTTAGCTACATCACAGTATAGTTTTCTTTTAAAAAAATGTGAGATTTCAGGATTTATGACGATTATCCGAGAAACAAGTCAACAAGCCATAACATTCCACAGGGACTGAATTTCAGAGAAAAAAACAGTTTGGTTAACTTAATACAGTTGTGGCTACCTTGAGTGTAAACAACAAATTGATTCAATGAGTGAAACACATGAGGATATTGCATTTTTGAGTTTTATACATTGAGGTGCATTTTCACCACGCAGAATAACAGTCCATGGGCGATCAGCGGGCCATGTCACACATGGCTGAAAAGACAATATTCTAATTAATAATTTAACATATATCCCACATGCCTATAACAATGAAACTACACAGAATTGTAGTTAAAGGTATGCTTGAAAGATATGTGAAATAAAATATTAAAAATATTGTTCAGTTTTTTAAAAATACATTTACGAAAATTGTTATTTCTACCAATTGACTGCTGTTGTGTGTGTGTGTGTGTGTGTGTGTGTGTGTGTGTGTGTCAGCATGGGGCAGACTGTGTGCACAGGCAGTGTGATCACCCTACTATAAGATGGAGATTTCTTAATATTTTAACACATCTCTAGCATTTTTCAGAACTCTTTCGCGGTAGAATAATAGCTTTATAAGGATTATAATCATACATGCCAGTCTCTCCCCACCCCAGACACCTTGTAAATTACATAGCTTATACCATTTTCTGCTCATGTAGGATCTGTGGAATTGCCACTGGTGGAGGAAGGACGCCCTCCAGCATGGGGGCTATACTAAAGCTAGTTGCAGCCATCGCTGTGGTAGTGATTGGTGTTCAAACAGTCAGAGTATCAGGTAAGATCACCAACCCGATCTCCTTCTACTTACTGCTAAGCCACAGTTGGCCAGACTGGGAGTGCGAAATCGTGGATCTCGCCATCTTTAGCGTGCAGCAGGTAGGCGATTGAGATCGCATCGCAATATAACATTTTAAAAACGGCCACATTTGTTGACCGGGGGGGGGGGGGGGTAGTCTACGCACTTTACATTTAAAAGAATGGCATTTCTTCAGAACGAAGAAAGGATTCATGCACTTACCAAATTTTTGAATTTTTCAAGTAATTTATGTGAAATTGATTTGTCCCTATTTATTTGAAGATGTGACACATTATAGCTTTCATCTGAAAGTGTTCAAAAATGGCCCCAATTATAGCCAGTCTACCTTTCATTCTTGCGTTACGAAAACAAACTATTAACAAAATAAAAAAATAAAAAATGACAAGGAGTATGAATAATTTAGTTGTTAACTGTACATTATCTAATTGTTTTAAAATGCTGTTTAAAGTTGCCAACAATTTAAGTTTCAGTTTCAGTTTGTTGTTTCATATTTCACATTATATATTATAGTATTATATATTTTGCAATGATTTTTCATAAATTCAGTGGTCAAATTAAATGTAGATTCTATTAACATAGACAAAAACAGTAGGTGCAGGTACCTCATTTTAATTTGTTCGAAAGCATTACATTAAAAGACTGATTGAAGAAGCAGATTTAAATATGGGGGGGGCTATGGCGAAAGCAATACTCCTGACTATAGGCCCCGAAGAAAAGTTAATTTAATATTAGTCTTTAAAAATGGAGTGAACGAGCAATTAATGTCAATCGTAGTCAGGGACGGCGATCACGGGGGGACAGGGTGGACACGTTATTTTTTAGATAATAATCTCGTTAATGAAACAGTGTAAAGGTTAGTCTCAAACAAACCTACATCAATAAACTTAGTGCCACCGCCATTAAGCCAGGCACCAATTTTTAGTAATCTTCTTTTGTGTTTCTAAAGACCGAGGTTTCCCATGTTTATTTACGAAAATGGCCATTCAATACTGGTAAGTTGTTCGATAACATCACTCAGTGTGATTTGATCCGAGATATATCTTATTAATCAATCAGTGTTAAATGTAGCCTCAAACAAACCTACCCCATTAAACTTAGTTCCACCGCCTTGGTAACATAGCTCAGATGAAAGAAAATGGTGCTAAGGTAGTGACTTCAATGATAGATGTACAATTAAAGATAATCTGAAAGTTTCAAACACAGACCATTATTAATGATACAAATTGGGAAAATGATATGATCGATTTCTTAAATCTCCCAACTCTATTATTACAATTTAATTACATTTTAGGTGAATGGAAATTGTCAGAAAGCAATGCATTTGCTCTATATACCATTCCAGACATTTAAGTGTTGAAAGATTTTTAAAAGCCTGTTATATGTCTTATTTTCATGAAAAATTGTTTAAAAGTTCAAAAATGGTTGGGAGAATTTGCTGTTAGAGGATGGCGCACATTGGATTTTTCTTGTTTTGTTTGCAAATAAGAGAGTTAGTACAGTAGAAGGAATATAATAAGTAGCATTTCATACCCAAATTACGCAGTTTTTTCATCAACCTTCATCAATGTTACCGAGTCACTTTAAGCCAGATTGATATTGTTAATTTGTTCGATAACATCATTCAGTTTGATTTGATCGGAGATATATTTCCGTAATGAAACAGTGTAAAGGCTATATAGTATCAAACAAACCCACACCATTAAACTTCATGCTCACTCACACATGATATATTGTGACAATTTCAAGGTTACTTATTACTTTAAGTTCATGTATATAAAAACGGCAACAGTTTTAATATAAAATGTAATTTCTTCTCACTTAAATCAATGGTCTCGAAACGATTATTTGCCAACAATGTTGTATATTGTATTACATTTTCACTTAAAATGGAATTTCATTGTAATGCAATTTTCAGGTTTCCCAGGTATATTTAGAAAAAAAGAAGATTGATATTGTTAAGTTTTTCGATAACATCATTCAGTTTGATTTGATTGGTGATATATCTCAATAATGAAACAGTGTTAAGGCTATATAGTCTCAAACGAACCTACACCATTAAACTTCAAGCTTACTTACACATGATATATTGCGACACTTTCAAGGCTATCTTTTATTGCAAGTTCATGTATAAACAAACGGCAACAGTTTTAATATAAAATGTAATTTTTTTTCACTTAAATCATTGGTCTGGAAACGATTATTTGCCAACTTTGTTGTATATTGTATTACATTTTCACTTAAAGGTAAAGACCAGTTATGGTCATGCGATTGCATTGTGAAAGAAACGTTGTGGAATCGATCAGAAAAGGTTGATCATCTAGCATATAAGTATTGGTGTGTACTGCAAGGTTCTGGAATCATCAAAATGATAAGAAATTTGGCCCAGTCTTCGTAAAGTTACAAGCACTGTACACAGAAAGATGTATATGGGACTATACGCACGTGTACGTGCGCGACACGTGCGTTTATCTCTCACAGACCATGTAGATAAACTAATTTACGAAATATATCAATTAGTAGGCGGTTTCCCGGCAAATTTTTTATCATCATGTATTAGTCAAAACATATTCTTTCACATGATTGGTAATAAGAGCTTCCATTTCATTTTTTGAAATTGGGGCGTTTCCAATACTGTTCTTTACCTTTAAAATGGAATTTATGCAATTTTCAGGTTTCCCAGGTATATTTAGAAAAACAGAAGATTGATATTGTTAAGTTTTTCGATAACATCATTCAGTTTGATTTGATTGGTGATATATCTCATTAATGAAACAGTGTAAAGACTATATAGTCTCAAACAAACATACATCATTAAACTTCAAGCTCACTTACACATGATATATTGCGACACCTTTAAGGCTACGTATTATTTCAAGTTCATTTTATTTACAAACGGCAACAGTTTTAATATAACATGTAAGTACTTCTCATTTAAATCATTGGTCTGGAAACAATTATTTGCCCATTGTTGTATTTTGTATCAAATTTTCACCTAAAATGGAATCTACATTGTAATGCAATTTTCAGAATTCCCAGGCTGATTTAGGAAAATAGAAGATTGATATTGTTAAGTTGTTCAAAAACATCATTTAGTTTGATTTGATTGGTGATATATCTCATTAATGAAAAGTGTAATGGCTATATAGTCTCAAACAAACCTACACCATTAAGCTTTATGCTCACTCACACATGATATATTGCGACAATTTCAAGGCTACTTATTATTTCAAGTTCATGTTTTTACAAACGGCAACAGTTTTAATATAACATGTGGCACTGTTTCTTTAAACATATAACAAATGTGTCCACAAAAGGGTCAAAAATAAAATTATATTTACATACTGTAAACGTGTATTTTTAGGATCAGGACTATTCATATTTTTGAGAAATGCAAATTTCGGAGCTTAATCTATCTCCCTATTTATTCACCAGATATGAATACTTTGAGTTCTTAAAATGTTATTGTGAACTATAGCATATCTAATAACTGTGATATAAAACTCATTTGCTATTAACTACACTAACAAATATGTTGGTCTTTAAGAATATGTTTCAGAGATTATTCCTGCAAATGTTTGAGTTTCTATCTTGAAAAATACAGATTTTGTATCCCTTGAAAGTGAAAAATAGCTCTAAATTAGGGTTTTGACAATAACAAGTTTTTATTTCAATAGGTAAAGTGTTTTTTTCTTGGGTCAAAGTTAGTTGCTTTTTTAGGTATTATTGACCTAAGTTACATTAATTGTTGGCAGAAAAATACATTTATGGAAAAAATTGTGCAGTTTTTATTAGTTTAGCACATATACCTAGTTTGTCTTCATCGACTACCCAGTTTATGTAAGGTATATTGTTCATTTCAAGAACGTGTAGTTATAAATGCTTATGTGATCTAACAGAGCGAAATATGAAGCTAATAGTAATTGTAGACTTGTAGTCATCAAAACTAATTAGAAAATTTACTTACAAACATACTCTCTTTGCATGTTATGAACAACAGTGTACAATGTATGCTATAGTTTGTTTCGAATGTTACACGATGTTACACTTTGCCTTAAACTATATAGTGTGTCATTCAATAATATCACTAACACATGCATGTACTGTATGTAAGCAAAACATTGACAAATATTTTGTCTTAAATAAAACTATAAAGAAGTATCACCAGCCAATAAAGTAATAAGAAATAAGGAAACTGTTATCCATTGTACATCCTGAGAATGAGACATTTTACATGTAACTTTAAAATTGTGTATGTTTTAGATTTTAATACTAGTAACAATCATCCTTTACCACTATTTGTATTAGGAGGCTGTTTCAAAAGACAACACTTTTAAATGGTCTTAAATAAGTATTTATTTATTTACTTGATGACCGATTGATGGATGGATGAGTGGATGGATTGTTTGGTTGGTTGGTTGATTGATCTTAACTCTTGCTGTGCCGATATCACAGATGACAAACAGTATAGGTTAAACATGTATCTTAGATTGCACTTTGCCCCAACAGGTATGTGGATACCAATTAGATGTTCGGAGCGTAAATCAAGTATTCTAGTTATCTGTGAAACATTATAGATTCATAGAATATTATTTTGTACAGGATCATTCAAATTTCTCTGTTTAACGATAAACGACGGTTAATGAATAGGCAAGAGAAAAGGGACAAGCAGTATTAAAGCCCATTTATATTTCACACTAGCTTATAAATTTGAGGAAGAAACTGTATGTTTAGGATCATTAAATAAGGTGTTAATGCTCTTTTCAGTATTGGATAATGGCAGTAGTAGTCCCTTGTACACAGATTAGTGACGTGTACTGAGTGCCCTTTTAAAAATGTATTTTCAGATGAAATTCCCCATAAATTTTTAGAAAAACATTTTTATTTGCTTGATTTTATCAACTTTATATGCCTGTAACATACCCATGCCATATACATGTACACTGGGTATTGATTTTGAGCTTTTGTAACCTACTAAATAGTTTAGATTGACCATACAATCTTTGGTTATATGACATCATTTGGAACAACCTCTGTAAAAATGAAAACCTGATGATTTGCGAACACACAGCGATGTAAATAGCAAGAGGAGAGGTTGAAAAATTGAAATTTGCTATTCTCACATCTGTCTTTGCCCCTCAATTAAGCTAGTTAAAGTATGAAAATGTCTGTTAACAGTTTAATGTAACGTCCGAAACGTGCTAACAGCGTACCAGAAAGTGCTGTTAAAATTGCTCAATATTTTATATGAGTCACTTTTATTGAGATTTTTTTCGGATAAATTACAATTGAGGATATACTAAAGCAGCCAGCCATGCCTTGCATCACAAAGTGTGGCTTCAATATTTTAGGTTTTATAAGTCAATTTTGCAGATAATTTAGATATTTTACGGAAAATTCGATTTTTGCATCATATTTCTTCATATTTTTATATTCAAATCTAAACAAAATTATCAAAATAGTGTTTGTAACAGGAGAATGCATCGTGAAATCGTAACTTGCACATTTGATCGAAAATTAGTTGAAATTTGCAAACTATGTGTTAACAATCAAATAGTGTTACGTCCGAAACACCCTTCTTGAGCTTACACAAAAGTATTGGATTTGAAAGACCTGATATGTGTTTTGACTTGTGTTAAGACTTATAATAACTTATTTCATAATGATTTATTCACTCCAGATACCCTAAAATATGGATTATCATCATTTAATTGGTATTTTTGGTTTCGGACGTTACATTTGTTTCGGACGTTACATTTGTTCAACTGTTAACGGAAAATTGGTTTTAACTATGAAATAGTATTGTAGTGATGTATTGCAAATTTCGTTTTTTTATGGGTAGCCGCAATGAAATGTTTACAAATGTTACGATAGATAGGTCCTGCAGTTCATATATTTTCTGCTACTTCAAATTGAAAGTTGTTTTGGACGTTACAAAATTGTTTACGGAAAATGAGACAACTTTTTCAAATGTTGAGTCTATTTCTAATATAAGCGCTACTATAATTAAATTATATTTTCTTTTAATTTAATGACTTGGAGTAACTAATAAGCTTATTCAAAACATATACAATCTCAATAATTTATTGTTCTAGTGGGTTAAATGAGGGTCTACATTGTTAACGGAAAATGTAACGTCCGAAACACCATTTTCAATTGCACTGTTCCATCAAAATACACGAGTTAATTCAGATTACTGTTAACTTTCTTTAAGATCCACCCATGCTCATTAATCATCAATAGACAAAAAAACATATTGTTTGTAGCTATATATTTTTTTCGGCTCCAACCAAAAAGGTATGTCAATTTTGTTATGAAATTCCGTAAACAATTTGCTGTTCAGGGATACCTCATGCACATAAAGCAACGTTGACAATTTGTCATTAAGCTATGGGAGGTCAATCTAGGTCCAAGCTAAAAAAAAACAAGTTGTAACTGATTTCTACTTCGTTATCTTTGTAAAGTTTCAGGCTCTCAAAGGGCCATTTAGCTATTTGGTCATAGTTATAAAAAAACAGTGCCATGTAAGTTCTTCTCATTTAAATCATTGGTCTGGAAACAATTATTTGCCCATTGTTGTATATTGTATTACATTTTCACTAACGATGAATTTACATTGTATTGCAATTTTCAGGTTTCCCTGGTTTATTTAGGAAAATGATCATTGATATTGTTAAGTTGTTCGATAACATCATTCAGTTTGATTTGATTGGAGATATATCTCTTTAATGAAACAGTGTTAAGGCTATATAGTCTCAAACGAACCTACACCATTAAACTTCAAGCTCACTCACACATGATATATTGCGACACTTTCAAGGCTATCTTTTATTGCAAGTTCATGTTTTTTACAAACGGCAACAGTTTCAAGTTCTTCTCACTTAAAGGTAAAGACTAGTTTCCGAAACGCCCCCCTCTTAAAAAATGAAATGGAAGCTCTCATTTCCAATCATGTGACAGAATATGTTTTGACTAATATGTGATGATACAAATTTTGCCGAGAAACCGCTTACTAATTGATATATGTGGTAAATTATTATATCTATTTGGACCTGGTAGATATCGCGCACGTGTCGCGTAGTCCCATATACATCTTTCTGTGTACAGTGATTGTTACTTTTCCAAGACTGGGCCAAATTTCTTATCCTTTTGATTATTCCAGAACCTTGCAGTACACACCAATACTTATATGCTAGATTATCAACCTTTTCTGATCGATTCCACAACGTTTCTTTCACAATGCAATCGCATGACCAGAATTAGTCTTTATCTTTAAATCATAGATCTGGAAACAATTTTTTCCCAACTTTGTTGTATATTGTATTACATTTTCACTTATAATGGAATTCACATTGTAATGTATTTTTCAGGTTTCCCAGGTATATTTAGAAAAACAGAAGATTGATATTGTTAAGTTGTTCGATAGCATCATTCAGTTTGATTTGATTGGAGATATATCTCATTAATGAAACAGTGTAAAGGATATATAGTCTCAAACAAACCTACATCATTAAACTTCAAGCTCATTAACATATGATATATTGAGACACTTTCAAGGCTACTTATTATGTCAAGTTCATGAATATACAAACGGCAACAGCTTCAATATTAAATGTAAGTTCCTCTCCCTTAAATCATTGGTCTGGAAACAATTATTTGCCCATTGTTGTATATTATACAACATTTTTCATAACGATGAATATACATTGAAATTTTGCAATTTTCAGGAAAACCATACTTGTCATTTGTAATATTTGCTATATGATACTAAAGCATATCGTTACGCTTATCGATAGGATACTGTGAAGTACGTGTCAAATATTAAAATCATTACGTGCTATTATTAACCGGACTAGACAGTTTTAAATTTATAAAACATGTATACACTATTGCCAGCAAGCAAGTGTTGCATATTTTAGTCAGGGCAGATTTAAAGATGCTTTAATACATGCCCTACACTCTTAGTTGGATTGTTGTCTTCTAAAGTCTTTCGTATAAATATAAATTTAAATGAGGTCAATAATCATTTTGAAAACACCTCTTTCGTAAGTTTGACACTTCAATATATATTGTGGACATGTAACAATTTAAAAAATATTTTTTTCATTGGGGAGGGGTATCCAGAAATTAGGGATCGATATTTTAAAATGTTGGTACTGGCACATGGACTGTGGCCTAAAATTAAAGTTTACTGATAGGTCGCTTCACACATTTTTGTGGATACTTTTTTGAGCAAAACAGTTATGGAGCCAACGTCCACACACGTCACTCGACCAATTTTCACCGGGCACTTCCCGGGCGCCGCAGAATATCTGACCGCACAAAATCAGAAGGGTCCTGTACGGTCTTTAAAATCCACGGCTCGCCGCCAGGTAGAGAATAACGTGATCATAATAAATGATCAGAGTCATTCTGGGAGAGTCAAGGATAGACAAAACAATTGCTGGCATAGGCCAGAAATAGCGCGCGCCTTTTACAGCTGTTTAAGCGGTGCCTTTGTGAGACAGCGACATGTGAAATTTACCTCTGTAAAGAAACCGAAAATGCGCACAGCCAGTGAATCTACAACGGTGGAGTTATGCGCGCAGTAAGCGTGGGAACGCCGTGTGCAAGATTTTCTCACTTTCGACTTTATCTCCGCTCGGAGAAGTCCTTTTTCCCCGGCCCACCCACCCCTCTTTAGTTTAAGTAGAGTTGAAGAAGTAAACTACTTAAAGTTGATTGAGGATTAACAAATTGGAAGTACAATGTTGTTTTGAGTGATATAACGAATTGTATGTACTTAATATCATGGTAACACGGGGGTTGACTGGGGGAGGATTTCTTTTACTCGTGATTATTCCATGGTTGGTTCCGATTATCACCACTTCTTATATATGCGCTGGTATAGTAGCACCGGGATAACATTGGGGATACTGCAGGAGATACTATCCTGTCGGTGGGTCACGTAAACCCCAGGTATCTGGGGTGATCGGAGGGAGTTACTACCCTTCCGCTGATCGCGTGACTCGAGACCCCACAAATATAGTGTTTCCATAACTATGTTAGTTATGCATTGATGATTTTGTGAGTATTGAAAAGTTGTGGGGATCATCCGTAGGAGATACTATCCTACCGGCAGGTCACGTAAACCCCAGGGACCTGGGGTGATCGGAGGGAATTACTATCCTTCCGCTGATCGCGTGACTCGAGATCCCACAAATATAGTGTTTCCATAACTATGTTAGTTATGCATTGATGATTTTGTGAGTATTGAAAAGTTGTGGGGATCATCCGTAGGAGATACTATCCTACCGGCAGGTCACGTAAACCCCAGGGACCTGGGGTGATCGGAAGGAGTTACTATCCCTCCGCTGATCACGTGACCGGAGATCCCTACAATTTTGAGTTTCACTCATGGTACATGTACCCTTAAGATTGTTGAATCATATCACGTTTATACATTATTGTCGAATTGTTTATGGTGGACCCTCTTTATTGTGGTTATAAGATTTTGTTATTGCTTTTATGCATGTTACTTGTTTTACTTTGACTTTCCTACTTTACATGTTTTGAGGAAAAGGACTCCTAGTTTCGGAGCGGAATAAATGTCGAGCAAACTGCAAATCAGTCTAAAGTTGTCTTCTTCCTAGAATATCGTACGGGGCAGGTGTATATGTGACCTAGGCATTAGGAAGCGTCTCGATAGTATTAAGACGTATTTTATTACGTACCCGAGCGTGGCAAGTATGGTCGATTTGACGTGCATATCTCATTTAATTTTGGATATCGGCGCACATTTTAAATGTCGGCCGTTTAAAGATACTGAATTAAATGCTCAATATAAGTATATATTACTTTCAGAATATTTATTGTAATGGATTTTTAAAGATTCTGTTCTTTTTCACAACAATCAATGGGCACTTTTGAATGTTTTTGGAAATAGCCAAAAGTTGAATAACAAGTGGTATAGCAATAATGACTAGGTTACATTTGCCACGGCGGTCGTGCGGTCTAAAATATCTACGGCCAATAGCAATTATAAGACCTCCGCAGCATTCCCATGCACGGTCACATACGGTAGCGGTCACACATGTTAGGGTAGCCGTATGGCGTATTTTGAATTTGTGGAGACAGAAAATCTGCGACTGCCGTACGGCCTTTGAAGTGATGACGCATGGTTGCCTCAGGGCGTCCCTGCGGCGGCCATAGCTTTCTGACAAAAACTAAGGCAGACGCAAGGTAGCCGCAAGGTGTCCGCAAGGCGGCCGAAGGGGAACCCAACGCCGACCGTGCGGTCAGACTGATGCTACTGCTTCAACCCTGGAGTATATAAAACGCTCGGCTACCTTACGTCCGACGTACGGTCGCCGTGGAACCGTTCTACGACATGGGTACGGCGTGTCTAATCGCTACAGAAAACCTAGACATGAAAACAGTTATACCTCCGGCGTTATAATCCCACGGCGACCTGTACGGCCTGTAAAGATAGGGAAACATCCTAAGGTGACCCTGAGGCCACCTCATATTCTCTGCGGCTACCGCAAGTATCTCCCGAATTTGGGGGCGTACGGCTGCCGTATCATAGCCGTAGAGCAAATGTGACCTAAGCATAAATAATGACGTTTATCCACGTACGTACCCCTTCCTAGGAGCGACCTGCACTTTCTCTCTCTCTCCCTCTCTCTGTATTGTTTACCCCTTCTGTTTTACCGTCACAGTATTTTGTATGTAACCATGAAATAAATACATTTAGTAAATTCTTTTTTGTTAGTTAGATAGATTATGAACTCTATGTACATGTATGTGTAAATGAGAATCCAGTAAGAGGATCTCATTATATCGTTTGTAAGTGTACTAGTGCTATATAATGAGTGCAGCTTAAGACTACTTACTAGTTCTGTGAATATTGTAAGGAGTTTGGAATGTAGGGTGCTGAAGATGTTTTCAAGCTCAGTAATCTTGCTGAAAGGGAAGTTTCGGATTGAAGTGATGCAGATGACTATTGGAAAATACATGAATAGCTTCGAAAGTATTATGAGTTTATTCAGTATCAATGTAAATACCTGAGACAAGGAATGACTTGTTAATTTATGTATTATTGAAGGCTGAGAGTAGAATAAAACCTAAGGCTAAGGGTCTATGTGCACAAATGATCATCAGTCTCGGGGCCCTAACGTGTATGAATCACATTAGGCAATAGTATAGGGATAGTTTAACGTGCCAGATTTAATGTTTGTGTGCCGTATCGTTTAGGTATCATTTAGTTAATTATTTTCATGTTTCATTTTCCAAGAGCGGCAATTCTAACGTTTCAAATATGAAACATTTGGAACTTATCCTACGATGGTAAATGAGCATTTGGGAACAATGCTAGGAACCAATTTTAGATGTTGCTCCTTCTCTCTATTGGAATTTATTGGTTGTTTATCAAGAGGGTTTTATTCAAATGGACATAAGTCTACCTATTTTTGTATTCATTTATTTAAACATTTTCCCTTAACATATACTTCTATACTTAAAAAATCAACCAAGGATTTAGATCTATTTATCTATATGCATTTATCGTTGTATTCATTCTTTAACTCACTTTCATTGCATCATTACATGACGTAGGTGAAGTATGTCCTCATGTGACCATAACATGTCCTTTAACCACTCTGGAGAGCGGTGAGACTGTACAGTTCATCCCGAAACTCATGCAACCCGGTCAAAAGTTGTTAATATCCGGCCTCCCAGCAAACCTCCGGATTCCTGATAGTGTACGGCGTTATTATTGCACAGAACCAGGTTAGTATTTACATGCAAAATCTCTGAAATGAGGAGGCACAAAAAAAAGGGGGGAGGGGAGGCCTCGTTCTTCCGAAAGTTCATAACTGCAAAGTTTTGTACACTCCCAAAAAACGAAATTCCCCATATCAGGGGTTCATAATCCCATGGTTGAGAGAGGGTTCATAATTTCGAACATTTGCTGCAATGTTCCGGAGGTTCGTTTAATATCCGAATGTTCATAATTCCAAAGGTGAAAAAGGGTTCATTATTCTGAAAATGTGTGTAATTCTGAAAATTAAAAAGCCTCGGTATTTGGAAGGTTCATAATTCCGATAAACGATATACTGTTGTACCTCATTTTCGGAATTACGAATCCTATTTCATTTTTCGGATATATGAACTATCGGAATTACAAACCTTCGGAAAGAACGACGTGTAACCGAAAAATGACGCTGGGGCCGAAAAAATGCATTCGTGTCAATTCATATGTATATGGCACTACAAAAAAAAACATTTTTATTATGACACCGATCAGAACTTGTGGATTGCATGTCAACTTAAACTTTCAAATGGACGTGTGATAAAATGATATAAGAAACGATTAAGTAACAGTTGATTAGGTAGTCTAAATTTGTACTATGAATTTGTTTTATTGAAGAAAGCTGAATTAAACATTGTTTCGAACTTACGTTGAATAGTTTATTGAAGGGGCCTTTTGACACCTATATACGCTAGTTGTGTACAGGCAAAAAAGGACATTGATTAAGCCTGCCTTAAACCAAAACGCGTACGCAGACGTGGGGGGGGGGGGGGGGGGTTAACCCCCAGTTAACCTCCCCCCCCCCCCCCTCAATTTTTGTTAATGTGTGGGTATTCGGAGGATAACCACCACCCCCTCACACTTTGTCAAATGAAAAAGAAGAAAAAATGAACAACATATCGGTCGGCCTAATTTTCAATTTTTCGGGAAAAAATGCTCTTTTTGGATGATATTCCCCCTGATTCAGTGGATCTCTGTCCTTTGCCCAATGAGGCATCTAGTGGCGTAGGGTGGGTCGAGATATTGAAGGGGGCATTGGCACCATAGAGTGGGGGTGCACCCAACTTACCCCGTGGATGAAGAGCAATGTGAGGTCATTAATTGTAATGATGGGCGTCTGGTGGGTTGTTCGACTCTTTACTCATTTTCCCTCTCCTTTCTCTTGTTTCCTTTTCCCCCTTCTTTCTCTCCCTTATTTTCTCTTCTGCCTTTTTACTACGGGGGCACGTGTCACCTGTTCCACCCTGTAGGTACTCCACTCAGGCTCTGTTCTAGATGAAAATCCCCTTTTTGTGGGGGTGGTTGTAGACCCTACAAATGTAAAATTTCACTACAAAATTTATGAAGTTACCACAAATGACAAAAGTGAAAACATTTCACCCGCAAGTGCACAAATAAACACAAATGTAATAACTTGTCAACCGCAAATGTAAATAAAAAACGAAAAATGTAAAAACATTTCGCCTACAAAATTAATGTAAAAAGTATAATTTTTGTCACAAATGTCATCACATTTTAACCGCTAAAATAATAACCCATTGCTTTTGTCATAGTAGTACTAATTTCTATATTTTTTGTTTATTCTTTCAAATAAGACAACAAAAAGGTCAATAAACGACGCACAACTGATAACAGACAATCTGAATTGGCTGTGTCGGAAACCCAAATACGGTGCGCCATTTGTCAATTTGAATTGAGTGTTAGGCACACCTCCGTCACTTGTGTTGGTTAGGTGTTGTTATGGGGGTGGGTGGTCAGAGGTTTAAATCTAAAATAAAATAATAATTTACAAGGCTATATAGTAATTAAGGGTGATCCGGTGGTTCACGCGTGTTCGTTTCGATTTCTGTTACTCTCTCTCTCTAACCCTTTCTTTCTTTTCTGGCTTAAAAAAAAAAAAAAATTAGCCATTGGATGGGATACGAACCCTCGTGTCCACTGTTACTACCAATATACATCACTGTTTTGTACATGTATGTATGTATGTATTAGACCTTGGGGTATTCACTTTTCTTATCTATGTCTTCCCTCCTGTGTCATTTCTGTCACCAGCCTGCCGCTCTAACCCTTGTCTTCATGGAGGCAATTGCAAGGAGACGGACAGAGGGTTTACTTGTCTCTGTTTAGGTGGCTACCGTGGTGAAAGATGTGCAGAAGGTAAGTGAGACAAAGGGAGGTGCATTTTTTTTTGGTATGGGGGTAGGGGGACCCTTGTACAGCCAGAAAATCCTGAGGAGAGCGAGCATGGCAAGATAAGAGGGCTAGCATGTTTGTTTGTTGTTAAGGTCTTGATGGAAGGTGTGAGGAGTGTCAGTGAAAAAGAGGCATACGCAGAGTTTTTGTTTACGAGGGGGGGGGGGGTGCAAACCCTTGTTGAATCCTTGTCTACATGCACATGGAGGTTCATATGTACTCATGAGGAGAGCGATACAGGATTTACCTGCCTCTCTGTTGAAGACCATCATGGTATGCATCGAGGAAAAGTATTGGCTAAGTATACAAAATGAGAGGTACGGTCAAACCAGTTTAACAATGGCCACCTCTCTATAAACGTCTACAGTCGCCGTGTATTTTGTCTCCCTCGAGGAAGAAAAGTGAGTTATAAAACTTGCCTTGCAACGCCACCTGTGTACAGTGGCCAGTATTCCCTGGGTGCTCTCAGTTGAGAGGTTTGACTGTATTTGAAATAAATTGCTTGTTTTGTGTGGTAAGATGAACACAATCATTTAAAGATCGTCAAACACCCAGTCATATGACCCTGTAGATTTCGATGTCTGTGCTACTGTGATCCAATGTGTTTCTTTAAAACTTCCGAGTGGGATTTCACAGGGAATCCAGAAATTCGATTTGATGAAGTGCTAAACGAAATTTCATTATAATCTATTTTTTTCATGCAGTGAAGTAACCCCAGTGTTAATTAATAGTTATACCTCTTTCTTTGATAGTGGGAATTTCCCTGTATTTTTTCCAACGGGAACTCATGTTTCAATTTAATTAGATATCTACATTTTATTATTCCTTTCAGCAGATGACCCTGTAAATAAAGGAGTGGAAGATCAAAAATCGTTCATTAACTATTCACTAATTGCATTCACACCAATACACAGCGTATTCTAATCAGAGTCGGCGGAGCGACTTCCAAAGTGTGGGGGGGGGGCACCAACAGAAAAGGGCACTTTTAAAGGGAAATCTCACAGCAAAAATATACATTTGTTGAGACATTGTTATATAGCCCGATATCATGATTACATTATCAGGGATGATTTCAATATTTGTTTCTCTTTATACATCATATAAGATATTGCTTAAGCATCATACTTTGCAGTTGGGTGTGATGGTCTGAAAATGTTAAAGATTTGTGAAGTCGCAGTGCGAAAAATTATATCTTATAAAGAGGAAAAACCCAATCCTGATGGGATTATAAGCACATTCTCATAACGGAAGAAATTGCTCTTAGTCGCTTGAAATTAGGGGCACGTTTAATGGTGAGAGGAAAAGGGAACACTAATCGAAAGGGTTAAGACACCAATTATAAAAGAAAAGAAGCACTTGTAAAAAAAAAAGGGGGGCTATTATCAGAGGTGAAAATGGGACACTTATTACACCTAAAAAAAAGAGGCAGGCGCACCAGGGATGAAAAGGGATTTTATGAGAATGGGAAATGGGCATTTGTCGACGGAAAAGAGACACCCATCAGATTTTGATAGGGGCATTTTTAAGAAGTGAAAAGGGCCATTTATGAAAAGGGATAGGTTCCTTATAAGAAAGTAAAATGGGGCACATATCATTGTTAAAAGGGGCTCTTAACGCATCTGAAAAGGGGCACTGGCCATACATGAAAAGAGGCACTTATGAGAATTAAAAAGGGGCACTAATGATAAAGGGAAATGTGCATTTGTTGAACGAAAAGGGGCGCCGATCAGATTTTAATAGGGGCATTTATCGGAGGTGAAAGGGGGCTTTAATGAGAAGAGGGAAGTGGCTCTTAATAAAAAGAAAACGAGGCACATGTTAAAATAAACGGGGCACTTATGAAAGATGAAAAGTAATTATTATAAGGGGAAGGGGTACTTATAAGAAGGGACACAAGCATTTATTAGGAAGGAAAAGGGGAACGTGTCAAAATAAAAGTGGCATTTATAAGAGATGAAAGAGCACTTATCAGGAGGAGAAGGGGCACTTGTCAAATTAAAACGAGTATCTCTCAGAATTGAATAGGGTCGTATACAAACGATGAAAATGGGCAATTATGAGAAAGAAAAGGAACTATTTTCATAGATGAAAAAGGGTATTTATGAGAAGGGAAAGGGGCTCTCTTTGAAATGGGGGCACTTATCATAAGGGAAAGGGGCACTAATTAAAAAGGATGGGGGCACATGAGAAAATATATGATGCCCTTATATCCGAGTTAAAAAAGGGGTAGTTATTGAAAGGGGAAGGGGCACTTTTTACAAAGGAGAAGGGAACTTGTCAAAGCAGAAGGGGTACGTGTCAAAATAAAAGAGGCACTTATCAGAGGTGGAAAGCGGGAGGGGTACTTTTAAACATTAATAGGGGCACTTGTCAAAGTAAACCGGGCACTTTTCCTTTGTAAGAAGGGGCACTTCTTACAAAGTAAAAGGGGCATTTTTCCTATGTAAAAGGGGCACTTTTGGGGTACTTGAAAACATGGGGGCAATGTGTCCCCCTGCGCCCCCCCCCCCCCCCCCCCCCTCTCCGGGAGCGCCGCCTCTGATTCTAATACGACTATGGTTTGATAACTTAGTGACTATATAATGTAAATATGACTTGGTCAATTTAGCGCCCTACGCAAAACCAATTTGTATATTCAGGTTTGATGGGAGTGCTGAGAAAGTTACATATTTAAGACATTTTACATCTCCGTAAAGTCTTGTTTAAAACTTACTTTACCGAATAACTAAATGAGTTCAATCTTCTTTCTTTTTCCCCTCAACATATCTTTCTCATATTGATTGTAAACTCTATAGATGTAACCATCTACTCGTTAAAGCTTCTTGGTGACAAGATAAATGAAGGAACACTTTCTTTAGCGTCCCGCTCCAGCCCTAACACGTACGTGCTGGTACATCAAGATCATTGGAACAGGAACCTATCCCAATTGGCATGTCAGTATCTAGGGTTTGAAGGTAAGACATTATCAATATCATCTTAATGGCCTTCCATTCTTTTCATTATCAGCTATTCTTTAAATAGCTGATATTGCTATTTTCATTTTTGGTTGCAAGTTTGTTCAGGCTTTGCAAAATATGTGAGCCATTGCCATCCCTTGCTTCTCTTTTCAGCAATCTTTCCTGATAATACATAAATATATTTCTCTACATTTATCCTTTCTGGATGATTATGTTACCAATAAATTGCATTTGCCTCTTTCTTATTGTGTTGATAAGTCTTGGTTTTCTAAACACTTCTTACTTTGTTATCTTTTTGTTCATCATGATATATTCATAATCTTACTCAAGAACCGGGTCTCTATGGCCTTTAATTTTCTCTCAAGCTCTTTGATTATTGTAACCATTGCAATTCTTTCATTCATCTCATGAATACCTTTCCAATCTGATGGTACAGTGTACCCAAGGTATTTGCAATGTGGACTTGCTTTATTGTTTCCCTTTATTTTTGAGATTCTATGGAGGTGTTTGAGTTTTTTAATAATACACCCTGTTTTCTTGTTTTTAAATATATTTGTTTAAATAATTAATTTTAAGTTATTTATTGATGAATTTACTTCTCTTTTTGCAACACTAGTATTATAATCAGTAGTATATATATTTTGGTCTAGTTGGAGATTTTAATTCCATGTTATAGTTGAAATTTCTCCCTCTTCAACCTTAATCCTTCTCTTATCCTTTCCAGTTTTCAAAATCAGTTCCTGTGGTACCCGATAAATCAAATATTAGTGTGGTGATTTATTTTCTTCAAAATATTATTCCTACTACTCTGGTATCTTTTTTTTTACTTCACCTTTATTGAACAAGGAGTATTTGCGACGTTGAGCGGTGCACTGTACGAGTCTTCGTCCGTCGATGCTCCAGCTGAAGCCGAATCGGTGATCTGCCCTCCTAATACCACAAACATCACCGACTGCTGGTACAGTGAGACTAGAGTGGGACGGATTAACGAGAGTGAAATTATTTCCATTGTGTGTTGCCCCGGTGAGTTATAGTAAAAATGATAATATTATTAGTAATCATGATTTTTTTTTAAATACTGTAATAACGGTAATATTTAATTCTATTAAAAATGATAATAATAATGATTGTATAACAGCAATAGTATAAATCATGAAGACGATGATGATGATGATAATAATAACAATGATAATGATAATATGCCTTGTGCACACAAGGTTGACACCGAGTAACTTCTTCGGTGAAACTTTTTCAAAATGAAAACGTGTTCTACATGTACAGGTAGTCTAAAAAAATGGAGATACATTTTGATTGGCAATATCTTTAAAAATGCTCGACCATCCTCGATACAAATTGATTGCTATCATGCATTAGTATCCCCTAAATATAGTGGTCCTGTCACTCCTGTGCAATTCAAAATAATGCCAGCGAAAAAAAAACTAACTGACGATCATTCTTTTATGAAACCAGCATTTTCCAATTCTTATTATTATAGGTTTTTGCGGCCAATCTCGCATTTTTTTTCAATTCAAATTTACATAGAGGTCGCTCGCAGGAGAATTTGGGCATTCAATTTCAAAACCCGATCAATCAATTTAATATATCGGCACTCTTATTTTTGTTCGGTGAACTCAAATTCACGAATGTGCGTACAATTTCCTACTTCGTGCATTCAAATTAACGCGGCGCTCACGATGAGCCTGTTTGGGGCATTTAATTACATTTTTCGGTGATCAATTTCCTACTTCGTGCATACAAATTAAATTAAATATTGAGAGGGATTCCAGATAAGAGGGACACTTTGATTTCTTTAAATTGATTACTTTAATTTATTGTTAATCACGGTTACAAATGAGATCTCCATAGTTTAGTTAATGTTCTTTGTTTATATGACAACTGCTGCCTTTTGATCATGTATTTGATGATCACATAGCTAATTATATATACATATATATACATACTTATTCCGTATTACACATTTCTTTCAATATAATATGTATACATATTAGAAATAATTGGAAACATTGACATTGTTTTAAAACATAAAAACTAGTGATTTGGAGGTGATGTCTGCTATAATACTGCGGAAATGCATTTTCCCTTAATTTAAAAAAAATGCAATTACTTTGAAATGCATTTCCACAAACTTTAATGAAAAGACTTTTTAATGAAATTGTTCTTTTGCATGATGTATATTATACTCGTGGTGTGTTTGTGTACCTCTCTCTCTCTCCCTCTCTCTCTCTCTCTCTCCATATCACGCACGTTCTCTCTCTGTCTCTCTGTCTCTCTCTCTCACTGTCTCGCTCTCTCTCTCTCTCTCTATCTCTCATTTCACGCTCTCTCCATTCTCACTTTCACACTCTCTGTCTTTCTCCCTCTCCCATCCCTTCTCTCCCATGCATGTCACCATCTCCCCCATTCGCGTGCTCTCTCTCACTCTCTCTCTCTCTCTCTCGCTAACGCTCTCTGTCTCTCTCTCTCTCTCTCTCTCTAATCTCGTTCCCTCATCTTTTATCACTTTTCGTTTTTACCAGCCCCCCCCCCCCCCCCAATTTCTTTATATATTTTGTTTTACCTCTTTTTATAGGCCTTATCAGATATGATAAGCTGAATACCAGTTATCTATTATATGGATCCAAAGACACTTCCTATAAAGATATAGGCCTAGTTTAGTCTTGCAAAGCTCTGTTGTCCTTAACATCTTCATTGACTTTTTGTAATGTAAACTTGCCCCCCTGGGAAAGCATGTGAGTGTGTATGTGTGTGTGTGTGTGTGTGTTTATGGGTGCATGAGCGGGTGCCTGTTTTGTAGTTTTAAGATGATATTATACATTATATTGTTGCTTTTACTCTGTTAATCTTTCAGAAATAACAATTCAGAAAAAATACAAACAAAATTACCAAAAAAAAAAATATATAGGCCTACTTCGCTAATGAAATCACACATTATTAAACACGGATAACACCCCCTACAAGAACAAGTACTTCACCCATCATCAGCTGAGCATACACAATTTCACAATTCTCAGACATATTAAACACCGAGTTCACCACATAATAATCAAAACTTTTGATTTTTTCTTGTCTTAGGCATATATTGGTATGTGCATTTATATATTTTGAACATGCCACGAAAAGTGTGATAATTATTTGTACAATTTTGTTCTTCAATTTGATGAGTTGAAAGGGAAAAAGTAACAGATTGTCATTTTGGATTCAGTGATCATTCACACTTCACACAAAAATCAATCACAGTTCTTAGGCAGTTTCTGCAGTTTTCATATACACTATTCTTGTATACAGCTTTTTGTCCTGTGTGTGTGTGTGTGTGCCATGACTAATATGGCAAGTTATATATTTATGCATGTGTTTAACTTTTGTTTAGCCTACAGAGTTTACAAATGAGAATGATTGAAGTTAATACAAATGTCATGTTAATGAAACCTACATTATTCACAAACTGAGCAAAAAAGCTTCTCAAAGACCCCAACGAAACTAAACGCAATATATTTTTTGAAATTGAATTCACTTTTTCCAACCATGCTTGCTCATTCACGAATTTGAATGACCACCGAGGTACCGTAGCCGACATTAAACGAATTTGAATCCCGGATTTGAATGCTCTTTGCACGAAATGTACGCTCTTTGTGAACATTTGAATGACCCGAATTAACAACTGATTGCACGGATAGTGAATTTGAATGACGGATTTTGAATTTGAAAGCTGAGTTAACGCTGCGAGTGCGAAGTTTGCGCGAATTCGAATGCTGGGAATATGAACTTGAATGACAAAAAGTTTAAAATTGGCCGTAAATACCTTAATTTTTTCTGTATTGCAACCAAAACTTGAGGTTGGATTTGAAATACAAATAGAATTACAAACATATTGATAACAATGTTAAAAATAATGTGCGCAAAGTTAAAGAAACTGTAGAATCTCATAAACATATGAATAACTATGTGCAATAATCAAATAATTGAACATTGTCAAATAAATGTATGTAAGCTTATGAGTACAACATTTCCTTATCATTTTTGAGTCGTTGTTACGAGGAAAGTGCATTAACTAGCATCATTGCACAATTAGCGTTTACCTGGCGCCTGAACGATTTGTTGCACGCTCTCAAATTAACGTCAATTATTTGTACAAAGGTCAAAGGGGGTTAAGAATTATCATTTACACACACATCAATGTAATTAATTGTCTTCGGTGTTTGTTGCACAACCTAAAATAAATATAAGAGTTGAAAACGATTATTAAATATAATAATTTTTTCTTTAAATCAATGCCTTGTGTTTCCTACAGTATATTACTTGTCGTATTGATTGAAATATAAATCAATAGAAAAAGTACGTAACTCATATATTACTTCAAAATCTTCTTGAAATGCTTTCTTTTGCATGTTGTTCTTAAAAGATGTTTTAAATTTAGTTTCATGACATTGGCTAAATGGAAATATTTGTCTCGAAATACAAAAGCGAAATGTTTACGCTAGATATATCTGGGCACTGGTGCTATTTAATGAGATATCTTTGTATATATTTAAAAGATTGTACATTTTACTCTTAATTAATGTTATCTCTGTAGTCAGTTAACTTAGATTGTATATAAACCTTAAAACTATAAATTTTAAGGAGATGTTAGGGAATACTACACAAACCGTCGCTCTCAACACGAACCGTCCTCTCTAGCAAAATTTGCTATTTTTTCATTTTTCATTTTTTTTCATTTTTTGCATGTACTCATGGTTACCTACATCCTGTAAAAATTTCAGAGCGTGAATATGCTTCGTTACGTAATACTGTAATTATCACAAAGCGTCCGCTCAGCGATTATAGGATTTGTCTGCACCACGAACCGTCCTCTGTTGCGCGCAGTACCAGAGCCTTCCATTCAATTTGTACACTGTCAGGTTGCGCGCAAGTAGAGCGGACGGTTCGTGGTGAATTCGCGTAGCGTGATCGCGCATTTTATCTTTTCCACGAACCGTCCTCTCTGTTTACAAACCAATTGTAGCAAAAATACTCCAACTCAAGAAAATCTAAACACACTGTATACAACATTAAGACCTAAGCTCTCAAGTAGTCTCATTGATTTTTAATATAATCCGTTCTAAAGTCTAACAATTACCGTTTCAAAAGTCCTATCTTTTAAACTCGTTTTCTGCAAAACTGACTTTCGCTTGGAAATGCGCGGAGAGGACGGTTCGTGATGCAAGCGAAATGAACCTCACCTACGGAATTTCACCGAGGACGGTAAATTCTTGTTAAGATATCATAATCTTGTTGCAATTTGGCAACACCGCGTATACTGATGGTTTGTATGACTTGCTATGGGTACGAAATATACTTTTCACTGTCGTGTTTTATTTGCACTTCTAGGCCTCTGTCGTTTTACTCTGTAATATGCTTTTATTATGTCTTCATTTCCTACAGTGAACCCGTGTAATGTATCTGGTCAACCGCTCGGCCTTGAAAGTGGTGCTCTTCCCAATTCGGCTTTCTCCGAATCATCCTGCCACACGGAGTCCTACTGCAGCCAGTTTGGCCGCCTGAACTCTGGGACAGCCTGGTTTCCAAACCTGCCTAACCGATACGAATGGATGCGGGTCCAATTTGAGTCAAGTCATATCGTAACGGCCATAACGACTCAGGGTGTTAATAAAGCCAGTCAGGAACAGTGGGTGACGTCATACTTCTTTTCGTCTAGTTTTGACAACATGGCTTGGACTGAATATTTGAACGTATACTCTGGATCAGTTGAGGTAATTAAAAACTGCGGTTCCTCAATTCAAGTTCAAGTTCAAGTTCAAGTTTATTTGTCTTTCTTCCAACATGAATGTAATACGATTTAATAAAATTCAGAACATGTAGAGTATATAAAAGGAACACTTATAAGGATAAAACTCATATAATGCAATTAAGTGAGAAAAAAGAAGAAAAGACCAGGAGGCCTAAAGCTTAGCTTGTAGAGGTCAGGTCCCCATAACAATAACATATACAACAACAACAACATCAACAAAATAGCCTGGTTATAAATATTAGATTAATACAAGAAATGTTCACCAAAGGCCCTTAAGTACTAAAACTATTAACTATACACTGTTAGAAAAAAATTAAACAAATTGTTTAAAATTTTAAACAACCCCAAGTTAACCGGTGAATCGCTCAACTGTTGTTTAAAAATTAAACAAATTAAGATTGTTTACATTTTGAACACTTAGTTGTTTAAAAAATAGGAAACCTTTTAAACAACAGTTGTTTAGTAATAAAATTGCACAACTCGGTTGTTTAAAGCAAGTTGTTTAAATTTTAAACAATAATGTTTAAATTACTAAGCAACTGTTGTTTATTCAGTATTAATGCACAACTGGGTTGTTTAAAAGGAGTTGCTTAAATTTTAAACAGAACTGTTTAATGGTTAATATCTGGTTGTTTGAATTTGTGAAATGACCTACTGGAACCACTCCTGCAATAATCACAACGATTTATACACTGTAACATGCAGAGCTTGTTGCCAATTTACTTCAACATTTGTTCATCATATTCATGGCAGTGACAGACAACATTATTATTTGTCTCTATAACTTCACCTAAACCCCATCGGCGAAGCCGAGAAGAACCAAGTCGTCGCCTTGCCCTTGTTCCGCCATTTTCGTCTGCACTGCACTGCACTAGCACTTGCACTGCACACTAGCACTGCATGCTTACATGCATGTATTATGTACGTACTTTGACTTTGTGCATATCGCATGTGTGTGCGCAAATTGCAATCGCGTATCGAGAAAATATCAACGACGCCCCCGGGACTTTTTAAACAACTCTGTTTAATTAATTTTTTGGGTTTTTTAATAGATAGTTGTTTAAGCCAATTGAGCACTGATTTTTCGATTTTGAACAACGTTGTTTACGTTTTTAAACAACATTCTTTTAAACAGTGATATTTTAAACACCGTTCTAACAGTGTAATAACCATATGATTATAAACATGGTAGAACTGAGTAATAAAAAGGGTGGGGGAGATGAGACTATGTACAAAATGGGGCGATAAGAGTGATAATAACGTGGGATATAAAAATGGAGAGATAGGGTGGGAGAGGGAGAGAGAGAGAGCTCGAGAGATGGGGGGGGGGAGGAGAAAGAAAAATGGACACATTTTCACTGTAAGCTGAAAGCTAGCTACAGGCGAGAAAAGGAAAGGCAAAGGTAAATCGGCAGTTGCTATACAGTAGCGAGCTTTCGATTTTAGGCACCAGACGTGAGCTACTACGCGTGACGTCATATTTATCCCCTGCGCATGCATGAGCTTCTGGGCCCACGTTTCCTTCCAAATCACACAACGGGAGTCGGGGGCAATTTCCATGAATTCCCATCGCCGTGAAAACGTCAACGTGAGTGCAGTTTCATCACCTTCTTTAATGTTATTCTTTCTTTTAATAATTCTATTATTTCCTCTTGCTATCTTTTGTTTCTTTTTCTATCACCTTTTCTTATGTTATTTTTGTTTTATCATTTCAATCACTTTCTCTTTCTGTCTTTCCTTATGTTATTCTTGGTTTCTTCCTTCTATCACCTTCTCTTATGTTATTCTTTGTTTTTAACATTATCACTTCCTCTTTCTATCTTTTCTTATGTTATTCTTTGTTTCTTCCTTCTATCACCAACTCTTATGTTATTCTTTGTTTTATCATTCTATCACCTTATCTTGAGCGAATTGCTATATATCATATAATTGTCTTTGTAAGATTAAGAGACAGTTTATTCGCATGAATCCATGCAGTTAGATTGCGCAACTCTGAGTTAACTGTTTGCAAAAGGACTTGTGCATCTTTGTGTGAAAAAATATGATTGAATCATCTGCAAACAAAATAAAGAATAATACATCAGAAGAATATTGAAAATCATTTATATAAAGGATAAATAAAAGAGGACCAAGAATCCTGTCTCTCATCAAAGAAAGGCAAGCAGCCTTTGATTCCAATAACATGGCACGTTATAAGAGCCTTCGCAATCAAATTAAGCGTGAAGTCCAGGTACGTAAAGCTGCTTTCTACTCTAACAAGGTGAAAGATTTTCGGAAATGTCATCCAAGTCATTGGCATCAACAAATACGCAAGATCACCGGGATGAAAAAGAAGTCTACTGTTCTACCTGCTAGTGAAATGTGCTTAGCTGAGCAACCAAGTTTTTTCAATAACCATTTCGCAGAAATTTGTTGTCAGTAACCTCCGCTCGATAGGTCTTCTCTACCGGCTTTCTTGCCTGCTTCACATCCTCCTCCCAACATTGAAGCTTTTCAAGTGTATCGTGAGCTGTGCAAATCATCACATCATGATGACCTACCCACTAGACTTATCTCTGAATTCGCTCCTGAGATAGCAGGTCCCTTGACTATGATCTTTAATAGATGCTTAGAAACGGGGAATTTCCCGGATTGTTGGAAGGTTTCAGACATTGTTCCAATCCCTAAGAGTACACCATGTAATACTGTTGACCAATTATGACAATATCACTCACCCCTACCTTTGCAAAGGTTTTTGAAGCATTTCTTACTAAATGGTTATATCAGGTCATTATGAGTAAAATTGATAACCAACAGTTTGGTAATATGAAAGGATCATGAACCTATCATTACTTAATAAGTATGATCGATTCGATCTTGAAAGTTCTTGACAAACCTGGTTATGTTGCCTCAGTCTGCACTATTGATTATGCTAAGGCGTTTGATCACATCAATCACAATGTGCTGATTGAGAAGTTGTTTGAGTTCGGTACTGATCCAAATACTATCCTTCTCTTGTGTAGCTAATTGGAGAACAGATCTCATTGTGTACGTTTAGGATCTACCTTTAGTGGGCCCCTACCTGTTACCTGTGGAGTACCGCAAGGTACGAGGCTCGGTCCCATTCTTTTCTCAATCATGATAAATGATGTTGCAACCTCTACTCCTCTGAGATGGGAATATGTTGATGATTTGAGTGTCGCTGAAATCAGACACAAATCTAAACCTTCCAGATTGCAAGATTATTTATCTTGATTACTGAGTGTTCTGTTGATAATCAGATGAACCCTAAACCTGAGAAATTAGACCGTTAGTTGAATATGCCTCTCCAGTGTGGTCATTACTGCCAATCATTCGAACAAGATCAAACGAGTCCAAAAAAAGGCCTTGCCGTATCATTTTGGGATATAATTATGTTGATTACCTTCACGCCCTTGGAAGTTTTACAGATTCCATCTCTTGCACATAGACGACAATAATTGTTCATAAATGTTGTTAAATCACTCTTGCAATCCAGACATTCTTCCATGCTTCCCCCGCGTAGGGATTACTTACCAATTTTCGCCAGTTAAGAAACAGTGACCCTCTTTGCCAACCAGCTTGCCGGACTTCCAGATACCAAAATTCATTTATACCACAGGCAGTGATGGTAATCAAGATGATGAAACTTCTGTAAATATATCACCTTCTAATTTCCGTTATGGTGTTTTCCCCTCTATTTCTCAAATTCTTCTCTGTTCCTCCTCCTTCTTTTTTTTCTCCTTCTTTTTCTATTCTTCTTTAGTAGATTACACATGTTTCTTTTCCCTTTATGTACATGTATTTCAGAATTCTTGCAATAATGTCTTCAATGTTTAGATATTTGTGCTGATTTTTACAGAATCTACAGATCTCTCTCTCTCTCTCCCTCTCTCTCTCTCTCTCTCTCTCTTCCCCTTTCTCATTTTCTCTCTCCCTCCCTCTATCTTATTCTTTTTTCTCTCTATGCTCTCTTGGGAATTTGTTTATTGTATGTTACTTGTACCATCTCAATATTTACATTTTTTTTTAGCTGACACATTCCCCTCTTTTCACCGTTGATCTTGTTAAACCCAGTCTTATGGACTTTAATGTTCTTTTTTGATGGACTCTCGGTCTGTGCCTGATTTAGTTATTGCACAGCTCGAGAGCCCTCTTTTGATGTAATTGTAATGATGTATGCTTATTGTTGTTATTGTTTATATGTCCTTTTTGCAATATTTAGTGATAATAGTTTAGGTATTTGATATTTTAACTTATGTAACTTATATATTTATTCATTACTGCTATTTTATTATGTATATTCGATTTAAATTGTATTTTGTACCCAAGACAGTTGTCAGTCTACGGACTGTTTGCTCTTGGTTTTTGATGTTTTTATTTCAATAAAATCCTATATATATCCTTGTGGGAATCCACAGCTAACATTATGTAACTGTGAATCAAAACTATTAATGGATACAAATTGCTGTCTGTCAGCTAAATAGCTCCTGAACAAATCCAGGGCATTACCCCTGACCCCGTAATGGTATAATTTACATAACAAAATTGTATGATCTACTATATCAAATGCCCTAGAGTAATCCAAGAATATTCCAAGTGTGTGCATGTGGTTGTCCATAGCATTTGAAACTTTATTGATAAAGTGCAGTATAGCATGGGTGGTAGTATGTTTCTCACGGAAGCCAAATTGAAAGTTGGAACAAATTACTTGTATTGAGAAACTTTACAGTTCTCACGTTGATAAGTTTTTTCAAAAATTTAGAGAAAGATATTAATAGGGAAATGGGTCGGTAGTTCGTAAATAGTTTTTGGGTCACCCTTCTTGAAACTTGGGGCAACCTTTGCAACTTTCGTATTCCTGGGTACAATGCCATTTGTCATTGACAGATTACAAATATGCAGTAATAACCCATACAAAAAATTGTCTTGTTATTAAGTAGTGGATTTGACAGAATATTGTGTACTTCATCTATGAAGCGATTTATATTACTTTGTGGCGGCCTATAAACGACAACTAAAACAACATTACGTTTTCCTGGTATGAAAACATCAACAAAATAATATAGTTTATAACACATCATTAATAATGGTAAGCTCATGACATATTTGGTAATCCATCGCAGATGGAATGTATAAAGCCACCCCTCCACCTCTTTTATCTCGTTTATTATTAGAAACCAAATTATAACCAGGAATTAAATATAAGCTAGTATCAAGTTCAGTAGGAAACCAGGTCTCAGAAACACCTATCAATTACGTTTTTAAAAAAAAATTAATCAGTGGTCTTTGTGTTCAGAGATAAACAGTGTAACCTCGTTGGAACTCCATTAAATTATGAAAAATTTGTTGCTATAATACAGCTTTGTTGTGCCATGGCTGAGAAAAAACCCACAAATAAAAAAAATTAAAACAAAAACAGTATATACTACACCGTAAAAAATGGTGGGCAGATGTAACTGGGTAAATCGAAGTTGGGCAAATTTTGTCCGATAATTGGGTTATTTTCTCCCAACCGTTTACTACATGTATTTACCCAATTAAATGTTCAACTTAAGTTGGGCAGATGTAACTGGGCAAACGTAAGTCAGGCAACATTATTATTCAACAATAGTGTTAAGCTCTTGTATTAGAGATGTCGTGGTCGAGTGGATATGTCACAGGACTATGGATTACGAGGTCCGCGATTCAATTCCCGCCGCGGCACTAATCTCTTTTTGCATATATATTTTATCCAACTTATTTGCCCAACTAGTGTGTAACTTATGTTACACATTATGGTGAGAATTGGGTGAATTTCTGATTCGGTAAATTTTTTGTTGGTTAAAAGTTGGGTATTTTCTTTTTATCCAACACTGGGTAAATCATGCAAAATCTTTAATTTACACAACAGTTGATTGGACACATATATCGCCCTCATGTTGGGTAAAAATTGGGCAATTTTTTGCCCAAATTTTTTTAGAGTGTACTTAAGAATAAAACTGATTTGATTGTCTTGCTGAAGTTAAAGTTAATATAACAATGTTTTCAAATAACAATGTCCCATTGTTATGTTGTATTTGATATTATTAGTATTTATTGTTGTAGGCAATAAAGAAAAGACATATTAAATCAGAAAATAGGAACTCCCATTTCTCATGTTATGTATAATGGGCAGAAGAAAAGTCAAAATAGCAATATGCATAATATAACCCTACGCATATTAAAACAGCAGAGGATCATTATCAAAAGGATTTCAACAAAAAAGGATAATTAGAAAAAAGAATAAGAACTCTCAACTGAAAATGACACTTTGGTTGAGCAAGCCATGTTGATAGGGAGGTTTTGACCACCCCGAGCGATGGAACTCATGTTGCTCTTCTTCTTTTTACACAATACTGTTCAGGATACTGAGATATGGACTTGAACAAAATGAGAAAAAAAGAAGAAGAACATAAAATAGTCATGTTATTCGTAGTTGGCCCTTCTCGACAACAACGTGTGTAGTCAGCATTGCATTAATTCACAGGCCGTATAGGTTAATGAACTAACGATTACCTTCATTACGAATGAGTTTTCTTTGCAATATTATTTAACGTCATTCTCATTAACTTTAGACATTTCCGGGAAATTATGACCGTGATAGCCATGTGACTCACACGCTTGCTAGGCCGGTAGTTGGACGCTCTTTCCGGATCCATCCACAGACCTATTCAAATCGCATTGCTTTGAGGATGGAACTATATGGGTATGGACCTCTAACTGATGCCATAGGTAAGTGCAGAGTAGGACTGTTAATTAAAGACAAGGCTTATACAAATGTATATAGATTGGTAGGTACTGAGGCAAATGAAAACATAATTATGAACTTTTCCTCTCTGTGTGTGTCAGTGTAATAGAAAATTATAGTAGAATTGTCCCCTGAACTGCATTGCCCCTCAATATGCTCACATCATTCTACAAGAAATGGTAAAAACTTGAAAACTCTGGACGAAACAATTGACTTATGTGCAGTTCCGTTTACCCATTTCTTTGTGTAATGCATTGTGATTTTAAACAAGGTTGGATCTTCTTTTTTCAGATTTTGATCATTCCAAACCCCAGAGTACTTCATCATTGGTTTTGTTCTACAATGCCAACCGTTCACAATTGCTACGGCCAGGCGCGTACGCAGGGGGGAGGGAGGGGGTTAAACCCCCTCTTTAAATGTTTGTGTTTTGGAGGAAACCCCCTCCCCCCCCCCCCTCCGTTTTTTAATTATTTTATTTATTATTTTTTTAAATGCTAATCGGTGACTTAAAAAAGGTGACCTTACCCCTTCAACGGAACGAAATGTTGATCGGTCAAATTTCGGGACCAAATTTAAAAAAAAATATGTCCTCTTACCCTTGTCCTCCCTCAAGAAAGTTTCAACAATTATATTTGATAATTCATAAGACTATTCGGATCCTCGATCAATAAGATTTAGTATATGATCGAATGCTTCTATCAAATGTGTTTGCAAATGCTTCCAAAATTGGTTCGTAGTTGGATCATAGAGTGCGATAGGTTTAACTCATCCATCATACATCTCCCTCACCCGAATGCTCTCCGAGCGCGGAGGCATGCTCAAGACATTTCCAGGTGGGCCAGCGAATTTCGCTGCGTGCGACATGTTTAACAGTGCCCTCGTGTTGCGGTCGAGTTCCATTTCTTTAAGATTTCAACGAGTACGGTGATGATTTGATCACATTACGTCAAGCGCGTATGCAAAGAATAATTTAATTTAATCGGCAGTTGCCGAAAGTTACTACCCTTAAGAATCAATAATTAACTTTTCTATCAGTATAGAATTCTCGTTTGGGTAGCGAGATGTCGGGGGTTGAACGCTTGGACAGGTCGGCCCCCATCTGTTAAAAAATGAATGTTGTTGGTGATTACAAGAGCATCCTGTCACACGAATGCTCAAGAAATACAGGAAAATACAGGGAACTCTTGTGTACCAATATAACAGGTGTTTAATACTAACACGCAAAAAATCAACATACCTGTATTTTCATAATCATGATAATTATTGGTTTCCTAAGATTCGAAAAATTCCCCGATTAAAAATCTCCTTTTGTTTTCTTCTCCATTTGTTGTTGTTGTTTTATTTGGTATTCCTTGCTCGTTTACTCTTATTAATACGTTGTATACCTTTTTGACAGAGTAGATTACCGGATAACATTCATGAACAAATATATTAAAAGGACAACCTTGCCTTGCGAGTAAGCAGGAAAAATATAAAAGTGAATTACAAGGTAAGTTAGTTCTCTTCTTTTTTTTGTTCCTTTCTTTTTGTGCAGCGTCGCTGAACCTCGATGCGGAATTTGGTTGCAATCCTCCTGTCCTCGGCGATGGGCTTGGCGTGGAAGATAGTCGTATACCAGACTCTAGTCTGACCTCGTCATCGGTATATGGTTCCGGGTATGAAGCCTACAGAGGAAGGCTGAATAACGTTACCGGTGCATGGGTTGCCGCCTTTACAGACAACAATAAGTGGGTGAAGGTAATTTGCTCTAGCATGTCTAAATGCGCGTTGAGATGATATAACAAAATAATTTGTGTACAGCTAGAATGCATTAAAATCTAACTTCTCTTCGTGATAGGCTGCACCTTGACAAGAACTCCTGACAACTCAGATGATTATATTATAAGATCCAAGGATACATGTTATACAAAAAATTCAAAAAAATGTTAAGGGCTGGTCAGACTCGACCTACAACGAAAACGAAATTTTCCTCTTGGGGTCCATCCTAAATAAACATTAAAAGGCGTACCTTCAATCGAAAATCCCGCTGTCGCTATCATTCAAATCTGACCAGCTTTTTCGTTTTTCTCATAATGAAAGCAACAATTGTGTTAAAATGGTACATTTGTTTATATATATATATATATATTGCTTTTCCTTAGTATTGTTATCAAATGCAATATAATCTGCCATCGGATACATTAATATTTTGTCTTCTTTTCATCATTAAAATCACCAAAAGGTCGATCTCGGCGAGGATACTTTGGTAACTGGTGTTATCACACAGGGACAATACTCATCTAACTTCAGGGTTACGTCATTCCAAATCTCTTACTCAAGAGACGATAACAAGTGGACCTTTGCTCTGGAAGAGCATTGCGGGGTACGCAAAGTGAGTGTCATTTCCGCACTTCCAGATAAGGCCAAATTTGTTTTGGTTAAATCTATCGTCTTCCTTGTTTAATCATGTTCTTTTAATTACTTGTATACTTAACTACTTTAAAACAATGTCCTTATTGAATTTTGCATGCAATTTTTTAACCATATTTACATACGTTTACACATCCAAAAGGATGAATTTCCTATGCAAAATTAAAGGATTTGAAAAAAGTATTTTTGAAATATGAATTTTTTAATAAAAATCAATTATTTATGTGCCTTGGATATGATATCTCTAACTTTAATCAACGTTTGCCATTCTCCAACTAGGTGTAAAAGGGTACCTGAAAGTTTACGGGGGTCATAGGAATTGCAGGGCACTTGGGAAGAGTAGAAGTGATATTGATGAGCCATTTGATGGTTAATACCTACATTATAGATCATTATTATTATCATTATTATTATCATTATCATTATTAGAAATAAACATTATTCATCGCTTTCGTTGTTTTTCAGACATATGCAGGGAATTTTGATTCTGACACACACGTGACCATACTGTTTCCTGAGCCAGTAACCGCACGGTACGTCAGGTTTCATCCTATAACATTTCGTGCTCTTCCGGCTATGAGATTTGAAGTACTTGGTATTAACACTTGAACCATAACGAGTTATCATTAAATTGATTTATTGTTTTATTAAATCTTTTTTATTCATTTAACAAGTTATCATTAAACTGATTTATTGTTTTATTAAATCTTTTTTTATTCATTTAACGAGTTAGGCCTATCATTAAATTGATTTATTGTTTTATTAAATCTTTTGTTTTCATTTATTTATTTACTTGTTTCTTTCTTTATCGATTAATATATCTACATATGAATTAATTCATTTATTTAATGAAATATTCATTGTGCTATAGCATCTAAATAAAAGGGTGAGTCGATTAAAATTCTAAAAGATTTGAATAACGCGCCATAGTTGTGTTGTCGTAGGATTACACGATTACAAGTGACAGCAAGATCTTTAAAGATAAATAATCTACTTTCTTTTTTTCATGGAGATTTTATACCGTGTTCGTACCGGGTGTTTACCCGATATTAGCTGTATTTGATAAGCGAGAATAGGCTTCACATTTACGATGGAGCGACAATTAAATCTGAAATGATCAACAATAAACGGCGAACTTCAATAAACCCTACTCTTATGGAAAGCTCATCATCATACATTTCCATCTATAGAACGCTCTCCGAGACACAAAAACAAGCTAGAGTAAAAAAAAAATTCGGTGGGACATCAAGTTTCACTGCTTGCGATATCGATATTCGTACACACGATAATTAGTAATTAAGCTCTTTCTTTACTTTTGTTATGTTTGTATTTGTACTTTTTGTTTCTCTCTAATGTTTTTTTTTCTTCTTTTGTTTTGTTTGTTAGTTTTTTTTTAAAGACTATGAAGTGTATAGTTATTTGTTTGTTTGGTTTTTGTATGTCTTTTATATAGGCTCCAATTCATGGGTGTTATAGTGCTAAAGGGTTTATTTTCTCATATATATTCAACACGTTTTTTTATTCATTTAATTATAATGATGTTGATTTTTTTTCATATGAGTTGTATGTAACGTACCTTCAATTATACTATGTAATTATCAATTTCTGTTGAATGTTTATCAAATATCTATTTGTAACACCTGTGAATGATGGGGAAAATTAATTAACAAGATTAAAAGACGTCAAAGTCACCACCACAGATGTTGAAACGCTACAGGTACTGTGGCAAACAGCAGGGAACGATGCACGGAAAATGCTTTGCAATTTGCTAAAGCGTTTGTTAAATGTGGGGAAAAGAACTACTTCTCCGTCATGTGCAAAACCAACTAAAAGCCAGAGAAAGTTCGTTAGAAATAAAGATGGAAAACGGAGTTAGGTGTTTTTGAGCTTGTATCATGTTTATGAAATCCACTCAATGAAAACCAACCTATTATCAGGGTAAACTTCCCCTTTGAACCAGAATGTAGATGCTTACTGAAAGTGGCAAATCTGAAGGTCAACTAGGAGTATATTGCAGTGTTATAGGAAGAAAAAAAAATTCCCCTGAATCATTCTGCAAAATGATTTATATATGGTTGACACATCTGAGTTGTGGTGTTTCGGTAGAAGTCTACAGCCACTAGAGCGACTGTACATATATTTTGAGAATGTGATATAAATCTGTGTTTCGATCATGCTATACTATCTACTACTACTTATAATAGTGAATTTATCTAGCGCATTTTGTATAGACATGTTTTAACGCGATTTACATTTACTCAATATGATACTGCTTGATGATAACAGAGGATACGATACAACCATTCTCTGCCAAATGTTTAAGAATATATTTTGTATTAGATTCTAACCACGTTCCAACAGTAGTTTGTTTGCCAATTACGTCAGTTTGGGTCACATTGGTGACGACGGCAGATGAATAATTCGAAGGTACAGATTTGGTATTGAGACCAATAGTAAATGTATCGTTTGTTTTGCAGAGGTGTCGTAGTCGAGTGGTTTAATCTCTTGACTGGGAATGCAAAGGTCGTGGGTTCGAAGTCCGGCTCGGCAGTTATGTCCTTGAGCAAGACATTTTTATCTACATTGATCCTATTCGAAAGCTATTCAAATTTTATACTAGCCCATTATACTGAAAGTACTGCAGTTGACTAATAATTATTCGTAAAAATGTGTAGGTTTCTCGACCAGAATAAAGTCCATCATCTTATCAATGCTTTCGTCACATCTAGGCTTGATTGTGGCAAGTCCCTTCTATTTGGTCTTCCTGCAAAAATAATCTCAAAGCTCCAGCATATCCAAAACACAGCAGCTCGTCTTGTTTCTTGTGTTCCTCGTACTTCACACATTACCCCTATTCTTCAAAAACTTCACTGGCTTCCTATCACTTCTCGCATTACTTATAAAATCCTCCTCCTTATTTTCAAGACTTATCAAGGTTTCGCTCCTTCATATCTGTCTGAACTCCTTCCATGATACCAGGGGCGGCGATTTCTTTTCATGACCGGGGGGGACGAAATGCGAGGGCGGGGAGCAGTGGCATAATGGGTAAAAACTTTTTTTTTTGGGGGGGGGGGCAGAACAAAATCTGCATCACCGCCACTCTTACACATTACGCAGGCCCTGGAAACGCTTTTCAATGTGGGGGGGGGGGGGGGGGGGCTAAAGTATTTATGATCAGGTAGAGCAAAGCAAAGCAAGGGGGTGCGTACATTGGCGTGGGGTCCAGGGGCAAAGCCCCGGCGGGTGTCAAGGGGCGGAGCCCCCGGAAACTCAGGGGTTTTAGGCATTTAATTACGGTCAGATGAGCTTATCTTGATACCTTATTTGTGACGCTGGCATGCAGGTCACTTATTGGGGTGGGGTCCAGGGGGCGGAGCCCCCAGAAGCTTAGGGGTTTTAGGCATTAAATTACGATCAGATGAGCATCAAGGGGCCGCCTTAGGGCCCTTGGTGGGGTCCAGGGGGCAGGGCACCCGGAAGGTCAGGGAAAATCATGCCATTTCTACAACATTTGTAAATCACTGGTAGCGAATTAGAAATAAACCACGTTTGAATTTCATGTGGGGGAAACTGCCCCCAAAGCCCCCCGCCCCAATCAGTACGCAAATGCGAGGGAGCATAGTGAATGAGAGGGGTGAAGGTGACATAAGGGACTATACCCCTCACAGGTTTTTAAAGTTTTGTTGTCTTAAAAAATTACATTCCTTTGCAAAACTATAGTATAAACTTTAGCAATATACTTTTTTCACCGTTCAATTTTCTCGGTATTTACTTGTATATTTTGAAGGATATTACGCGAGGGAGCGTAGCTACCGAGTGAGAAGATTTGTGCATTTTTATTTGTTTAAACGCTGCACTCTTGGGCCCTTCAGAGCCTAAAAGTGTGATGTAGTCTTTAGTCAGTATTTGCTATACATTTTTGTTGTTGCACTTTTTCAAATTTTGAGGGGGGAACGATCCCCACCCCCCCCCCTAAAAAAATCTAGGGGGGGGGGACGTGTCCCCCCCGTCCCCCCCCCCCACCCCCCCGGGATCGCCGCCCCTGCACGATACACTCCTGTCCGGACTTTGCTATCTGCTTCTCAATCTCTCCTCTCTCGGTCTCACACTAGTTCATACCAACAATACGGTCAACGTTCTTTCGTTTATGCAGCTGCATTTCTTTGGAACAATCTGGCCTTTCAAATTCGCAATGCTAGCTCTTTAAGTACATTTAAAACAATGCTAAAAACACATCTCTTTATAAATAAAAGTCTTGTTCCTGAATAGCCCTTTTGACCTTTTGGCCTTTTATATTTTGTGTAGGATGCTATCAATTTATGACTTATTTGTATTTTGGTTGTAAGTGATTTGTAATTATGTACGTGTATTACTTTCATTTGCAAAGTTTTAATGTTAATTGAATTGATATAATTTGTAATGCAAATTCTGTTTCCTTTTATCAACTATTTTCTTTT
Organism: Strongylocentrotus droebachiensis; assembly: GCA_035222895.1. Classification (NCBI taxonomy): domain Eukaryota; kingdom Metazoa; phylum Echinodermata; class Echinoidea; order Camarodonta; family Strongylocentrotidae; genus Strongylocentrotus; species Strongylocentrotus droebachiensis. Next base: position 68,844 of record JAVYIG010010220.1, read on the forward strand.
AAACCGCTTAGAGGCAATTCGCAATTTGCGGTATACAGATATCTTATTATTATTTCTATTATTATTTATTATTCCACTATGCTGGAGATACGGCAGTAGTTGATTGTTGGTTATGTGGAGAGTACTGTAACAGTAATAGTTGGTGTAGTTAGCATACACAAGTGTATTTAAAATGATGTTAATTCATCCATGTTTTTACACCTGTTTGCATTTCATAAACTCAATAAGTTGGCTTTATTTAATCATTGGTATTACTTATTCTATACAATTAAAAGAATTAAACAAAACAAGAGAGTAGAAACTATTAAAATGGTATAAAAGAGGTTGAGACGATGACTTTTGATTTCATAACTCAAAAATATGTATCTTGCTAGTTATATAGACTTGGTAATATAACATTTCATCATTTTGTGTAGAAATTTTTAGAGCAAAGGTGAAAAGCGTATTAATTTTGTTGAGTTAGCATTTTCAGGTAAACACAAGTTTGAATAAAAAATGTTATGTTCTAAAACAACTGAACATTTTATATTGACATTTCGTGAATTTCATTCAAACATGAATGTATAAGTTAATATGGTAGGTTTGATGGACATTAAAGAGTTGAAAATAATTGCATTAGCAAAAGTCAATTAATGGTTTTAAAAAATTGGTAGATGTAAGAGGTGTAGCGCCACCTCTTGTCGGAGACAGGAAGGGAAACATTTATTCAGACACAGATGATGTATTATGTGTTAAAATTCAATTGCTATTTTATCTTTTTTATTAGATGTGAATTGAACTAAATTGAATTAAATTAAATCATCTATATTGCCTGAGGTGGTTTCAGTTCAAGATACTGAATAGAATTCGTTATATGAAAGATGCTTTGTTAATATTTAAATTAGTTACAGATAACCTAATACCCCCTCATACATTTTGTTATAACAGTGAAGAAACAATAATTCTACATATATTTTGTTACTGTATTTATTTAAACGAAATATGGTCAAAACTCGAGCGTGTGCTGTCCTGTAATAATATACATATTAAATTTAAAAATGAAAATAAATTGTTCGGGTTAAATGGAAGTAACAACAGTGCCCTCAACTGCACTATGATTATAGTAAGGAAAGAAACTTTTGCAGCCAAATGCAAACAGTATTTGCCAGATTTTTAACACATAATACTAGCGATAAAGTGTTATCATGATATGGAAAAGTATATATGTAAAACAAATCTGAAAGAAAAGAAATTTATGAACAAGTGGTTTGCTTTTACAAACTGTTCCTGATTGTTTGTTTCTTCTAAATTATTTTGCCAAGTAAATCTGTGATATTTTAAAATGAACTGCAATTTTTAACTGATATCTATAAATGTAAGTTCTCATCATATTTTGAATGGCCAAGCATATCATTTTGAAATTCTGCATGTACATATTTCTTCTTGTATTCATATATGTATGTGAATGATATTATTCAATAAAGGAACCCGGTGGAGGGAAAACAAAATCTGTATTGCCTCACCTGTACTATAGCATAAAGGCTTGTCCAGATATGCAAGATTTCAAGTCGTCAGTCATGTAAATGAACGGCAACTGCGGGCCGCATAATAGGACTAGAGTGTATTCACTGAGCAATTTGAAGAGCATTACATTCTGCGACGTTATATATACGTGTATTCGTGTATGATTTGGTGAACAAGTGTATAATTGCAAACACACTTGAATTGAATATTACGTCACGGCTTGACGCTCATGCGGAATCTCGATCCTTGTCAACTTTATAATGTAAATAGCCTAGATATCTGATAACTTTACGAGATATTCGGCTAGCCTTAAATAAATGTGTCAAAACTTAGATTAACAAAATATTATAACCCCCCCCCCCCCCCCCCCCCCACTCTCTCTCTCAATCCCTTTTTCTAGAACTCCCCCTCTCTTTCTCTCTCCGTCCTTCTCCTCCATCTCGATTTCCCCCTTTTTTTTCTCCATCCCTCACCTCTCCCCTATCTCTCTGAATCCCTCACATCTAACTCTTTTTCCGTCCCTCTCCTCCATCTCAATTTCTCTCTCTCTCTCTCTCTCGCTCTTTCTCTCCATCCCTCACCTCTCCCCTCTCTTCATATATCCCTCTCCTCTCCCCTATCTGTATTTCTCTCGCTGAAGCATACCTTTTTCTTGACTTTAAACTTAGAATAAATAATCCATGTACA